>CAUYSK010053199.1:0-16524 GCA_963575035.1 Avahi laniger
TGCATCCCTTCCAAGGGGTCATTGCAGCCTTTGCTTGAAGCTCTTCAGTGCCGGGGCAGGTGCCAGTCCTCTCTGCCACTTAGGGCAGCCTTTTGCAAATGCGTGTCTGTTCTGAGTTACTAGGATTTCCTGCAGTAATCCCACTTCCTGAAATGACATTAAGATCACACAGGGCTATCCCCTGATCTCTATAGAAACCCAGCGCTTTCAAAATAAAATTACAGTAAGCTGATTTACGATGGCCCTAAGTGATTGGATGTCTAGATAGCAGCTTTCAACTCTATGTCACTATCAACATACACTTAGTTGCTAAGCCTAGACTCCTGTCTCCAACACGTCATTCGAGGCTGGCTCTTCCCTTCCTCATTCTCCTATGCGAGCAGCCCTCACTGCCATCTTATTGGTTTTCTTGCCTCCAACTGTCAGTAATTACCACCAAAAAGAGGTGATCTTGCGAACCCTGGAGGGGTAGAATATGCAGTGAGCTAATCACCCACTTATCACCACTTTATTTTTATTTGATGAGATTAAATTATACTGAACAATAAAGCTTGCCTTTTTAAAAAAGGAAAGAGACGCCCAGGGACGGTTTAGGTGCAACGCACGGGAAACACAAACCCTTCGCCGTGTCTGTAATGTGTTGCACCAGCTTCCCAACACGGCTCTGTGTTTCTGCCCTTGCGCCTCTACTGTCTACTCAAATCATAGCAGCCCTGGGATGAATTTAAATTCTGAATCCTATTCTCCCCCTTTCCCTGGCTTTCCATCTTATTCGGGGTGAAACCTGAGTCCTTATAATGGCCTGGAAGGGTTTCGTGATTGGGCCCCTGTGAGCTCTCTGACAACCCCTCAGACTCAGGCTCATGCTTCAGGGGTCCCTGGCTGTCCTCAAATGCTCCAGGCTTCCACACTGTGGCTCTCGCTCTTGTTACTCCCTCAGCTTGGAGATCCTTTTCCCCAGATACCTGCCTGAAGCTTGCTCACATGACATTTTTTCTTTTTTCACCCTCTCCCAATCCCACCAGTGACAAGAGGAATATTGACAACGATAACAGCAGTAATAGTAATAAAAAATCTTTCCCACCATTGTTTAAAGTTTTACCAATGGTCTCTCCCCTCAGCTCTTTGGAAAGAGGCACAATTTAAACAGCATAAATACCATATTTGAGGACACAGATGTTCTTTCCTATCTCACATGTAGCATCCTGGGCAACTCACATGCTAAAAAGTATCTCAAGGATACTGATCAATTTCTTGCCGTTCATTTGCAAAGCTAGCTTCAATCAGATTTTTTAAAAAAACTTACATTTGCAGGATTAATACTGAGTGAGTGAATTGATACCACTGGATTGTCCAGTGTCCATCTCTTTCCTTCCTGCATCTAGGTCAAAAATTTAATTCGTAGCTTTCTGGTTTTTTCCTAAAAGAATGGTCATTTGTATTCCAGAACACCCTCTCCTCACAGACCAAGTCCTCAGGGGATATCTGAAATAATCCTAGTGGCAGGTGCTCTCAGCGGATGCTGCAGCTACTGAATGTCTTGGGGTCCTCAGAGATTCACCTGAACTCTCTGATAGTCGCCTGTGAGGATCATGTGTGCTTCATGGGACATTTAATTGGAACATGCATCACACTCTACTGCAAGTCTTTATCTGTCTGAAGTACTTCATATTCTCTGAGCTCTTTAAGGACAAGGTATTTAAAAATTATAAAATTAATCATGCTGAAAAGTCCAAACAGTGCACAAGTGAAAAGTCCCTCATGCCCCTGTCCCTTCACTTCTACCCCTGTTAAGTTTCTAAAATACCTTCCTGAATTTCTCTATTTGTAAACAAGTACATATCTAGGCATAGCAGGTATGATTATTTTCAGGACACTACATTCAGCATTGCAAAAATGTAACTTTTAAAAAATATTAATAACATCTTAATCTCTATTTTTAGCACCAGTTCTGTCAAGAAACAGAAAATGTAATGTTTATCAATTCAAAGGAAAGTCAGGCATTTCGGGAGTTCTCAGTCAATCGAGAAGCTTCCTCTCTGTTCTTCTGGCCCGGATTATTGCCGCTGTTGCTGTCGTTCTAGATTCCGGGAGGCAGGCACAGGGCGTTGTGGAGGAGGTGGCCGGCCACTGGCCAGACTGAACATGTTGGCATCTACCGCGGTGCCCACCGCCACATCGGGCTCTGGGCTGCTGCTGCCCAGCCACCCTCCATCTTGGCGTCTGGTACCGACCAGGTGGCTGAAACTCCATCCGCCGACGGTGTTGCCTCGTGTGGGCCCACAGGTCCCACCTGGCTGTTGATTCTTTACGTGAAACCTGAGGCTGCTCCTGGGACCCCAGCCAGCGAAGCTGCCCCAGGCCCATCTGCCTGGCACACCTGACACTTGCCTCTCCTTTATTCTCCTGTAGCAGGAGAGGGAACTTTATGGGAGCCCTGGACAGGAAATTGGGCACAATTCCTTGTCCTCTTGGTCCCCCACACTCTCTGCGGCTCAGCCCAAGGTGGGCGATGTGCTGATCCTCAGCACGGTGTCATCCCGCCAGCTCTCCTCTCTCCCCGTCTCGTTTCTCTCCTGGAATATTTTTATCTCATCTAAAGCAGGAAAACTGGCTCTTAGAGCAACATTCATTCTTTCCACAGCTATTTGTTTAACCTATTGTCTCTGCCAGGAGTTTAAAAAGTGTATTTTGAAACTAAAAAGTGGAGAATTAAATCTTCCATTCTCTGGTCAATTGTGGCCCTGCTTCCCCGAGAGCTGGGGTGCTCTGGTTGTGCCTGCGGTGGGTGGCAGGGGCGTTTAGGGGCGATGGCGCCGGGGCGATGGCGGCGGGGATGCGGGCGCAGGAAACACTTCAGAGGATCATCCACCCCATTTACAGATATCCTTTTATTTTTTCGGCCCCAAAATGTAATCCTTCTATACTTACTATTCTATAGTTTGCACTTTTCACTCAATAAAATGTCATGGATATCTTTAGAAATGAGTACGTATATGTCTACCTCATACCTTTTCACACTTGCATAAATTTAGCCAGTCCGTTGTTGAAGGACATTTTGGTGGTTTCAGGTTTTGGCTTTTCAAACAAAGCAACGATAAGCACCCTTACAGGCACATATTTGCTTGTTTATATGAGATAGCCATAGCTAGTATATTTTTATATGCTTCTAGTATATTTTTATAGAAGTAGAATTGCTATATTACAGAATATATCCATTTTACATTTTGATTCATATTGCTACACTGTCCCTAAAAATGTGTACCAATTTATGCTTCCACTGAGAGTATATAAGAACATCAATTTCATACAACATTCACCAACACTAGGCATTTGTCTAGCTATAGATTGTTCTTGATTTCTTTGGGGGTTCTTTTTCATGTGAATTAGTCACTCATTTCCTCAGACTATTTTTTTTCTTATTGAACATTTGTGTTTCTTATTGATTTACAAACAGTCTTTATATGTGAAGGAAATTAGACCTTTGATTGTTTTTCTTAATTTGCTTTATTTTTAGTTTGATTATGGTTTTTTTCTGTATAAAAGTTTAACTTTTGTGTGTAGTAAAATATATGAAATCTATTCTTTTCTGCCTTTAGTGACATACGAGGAAGAGTTTACCTCATTTTAATAATAAATTACTATTAATCTATATCTTATTATAATACTTTTTTGCTTTTCTATTTCACACTTTAATCTATTGGAATTTATTCAGGTGTAAGGTATAAGGTGAGAATATAATGTTATCTTTTTCCAAATAGTTCAATAGCTTTTATCGAATAACATTTATCTTCCTATGGAGTACTTTTTCAGGCAAAAGTACTAAATTTAGCTATATGATACAGTCTTAATAATTTTGGGATTATCTAGGACAGGGGCTTCTCTTCCCCCTCTTTTCCCAGTATGTCTATCGTTTCTTCCACAAAGTAGGCCAATGGGGCATATGCTTGCCTTTATGTAGGTCTGATGAGGAGAGGAGACCAAGGCAAATGACCCCAGTTGGCTCTCCTTCCTCCCCAAGGGATTGGGGATTCCTACAGAGGAATCCCAGTGGGTGCTCCCCAGAGAGGCCCAGCTTGTTAGAGGCACAGGATTTCTGCTAGCAGTGCTGGGCTTCTTGCTAAAGCTGATCTAGGCACTACCAGTGACTCAGCAGGCCATTCTGTGGGAAAGTGTGCTACCTCCACGCTGTCACAACCCTGAGCAAGTCATAGCCTCCCCTTTGGAAGGTTGGAGTCCTGAGCCTAACACATATTTCTTCCTCTTTTGCTGACACTTTAAAAAAATTGATTACTATTTTTTTTTTTAATTTTTATTTTTTAGAGACAGGGTCTGGCTATGTTACCCAGGCTGGACGGCAGTGGCCATTCACAGGCATGATCACAGCTCACTGCAGCCCCGAACTCCTGGCCTCAAGCAATCCTGCCTCAGCTTCCTGGGGCTACTGGCGGTAGCACCTGGCAGCTGACACTCTGAACAGAGTAAGCAGGTGGTGATGCTTTATCACTCCCTTCTCAAGGGTGAGCATGAGCCCCAAGTTCAGCTTAAAGTCCCTTCATGGTAAAATCTAAAGCCTCCAAACTGCTATGAATAAAAATGTCATAAGGAATGTTTGCAGATGAGAAGTGCCGCGGAACAAGGCGAAGCAGAGCAGGGTCAGCGGCAGACCCGGAGTGCCTGGTGGGGGGAGGAGCTGGCCACAATTCCAAATCGGGCAGTCTCAGTAGGTCTCCATCAGAAGGTGACATTTGAGCAAAGATTTGGAAGAGGCAAGGGCATGAGTCATGAACGTTTCTGAATAAAGAACATTCTAGGCAGAGAGATCAGCCTGTGTGAATGTCCTGAGGTGGGGCGTGCCTGGCACAGTGAAGGCACAGGGAGGGGTGTGGCAGGAACAAAGGGAGCAGAGGAGAGAAGACAGGAGAGGTGACGAGGGGACTGGAACCTCCAAGGCCTACTTTCAGATTAGCATGGAGACAACACGCCTCATTTTTATTGTGTTCTTCCTAGTCCGAATTCTTAACTATTCAAAATTAATCCAAACAGCACTAAAATAACTCACTTAAGCAACTTATGCCGGGTCAACCAAATTGACAATTAATATTTTCCAATACAGAATAGGCTGGATATTTACAGTAAGATAATCCAATGTTATATTATATTATAACATACAGTTACATACATAAAACATATATAGTATATAACCATATTAATAATATCATTAATTATAAACTAAGTAAGCTAAACATATTCAGATCAATAAGTTTATTATATGACAAACATAATTTAAATGAATTTACATAAATATAATTCAATAAAATAGAATTCCAACGAATAATTTTGCTATATTATAAATTCACTAAGTTAAACCTATTTATTTATCTATCTATTTATTTATTTATTTATTTTTATTTTTATTCTTTGAGACAGAGTCTCTCTCTGTTGCCTGGGCTAGAGTGCCGTGGCGTCAGCCTAGCTCACAGCCACCTCAGACTCCTGGGCTCAAGCGATCCTCCTGCCTCGGCCTCCCGAGTAGCTGGGATTACAGGCGCGAGCCACCACGCCCAGCTAATTTTTTTTTCATTTCTATTTTTAGTTGTTTGGCTAATTTCTTTCTATTTTTAGTAGAGACGGGGTCTTGCTCTTGCTCAGGCTGGTCTCGAACTCCTGAGCTCAAATGATCCTCCTGCCTGGCCTCCCAGAGTGCTAGGATTACAGGCATGAGCTACCACGCTCGGCCAGTTAAACCTTTTTAAATGAAGACTACTTTTCAAAATTCTAAACATGTTATTAGGGATAGAGGAGAGAAATGGGCAAGATAGAAATACTCATATTATATATGACTTTTTCTTAACGTCTTTCTCACAGAACAAACAGATAAGCAAATTAAAACAGAAACAAGGAAATGACAAGAAACAATGCCTGCTGGCATTTTGTCACTTCCCCAGGAATTTTTATTTGCTTATAATTTGAAGAGGTGCTATTATCTCAGATCAGAGTTTAGAACCAGGAGTGAAGCTGGGCCTATATAAATACCACCGGATCTTTGATTTTAACTGGCTGGGTAGCTTTAAGGGCATGACTTCACTTCCAGTGGGGCCTTCCTCCTCACTAAAATAGAATAACAATATTGAATCAACTCTCTGGGACCAAGTGTTTAAGTGTTGATAGCCTACAAATATTGTGGTAAAAGATCTGAGAAAAACAAAAAAAAAATGGTAGCTTATGTCTAATTTCAAATCTTTGTGATCATCAACGCTTATGTAATTTATTCAGTAAATATTTATCAAATAATGAATTATTTGGAAGTAGAAGAGCTTGTCAAGAGCCTAACAGGGTGTGGTTGGACAGGTAGGGGAACAAAAACTTGTCAGAGGAGCTAAGCCAGGACAGAGTTTCAGGAGGAAGCAAACGTCCAACAGCTTTACCTATTGCAAAGAAATTGGGTGTGTCCAGTGGATTTGGCATTTAAGAAGTTCAGTAGTGACTTTATTAAGAATGATTTCTATTGTGCGTAGTGTTTTAGAACTTACAGAGCAGTCTCACATGCACTTTGTTGTTGTATTAAGTTATGTCTGTTGAAGTTCTGGGGTGATCTCTGTGTTCCTGATTGGACCCTCACTAATATACAGGACATATCAGCTAGATCACAACTGCAGTTTGAATCTTTTGGGTAGAAACAGTTAGGTGGGACCTACTATTCCTTCCCATCCTTACTTACATCGCTGATTTGTATGAGAGCCAGGAACTTCCTGGGGGAAAAATGAAATCTTGCTTCCTCCTGAGTTGTAGACACAGAGAAGCACATATGGAGAACTGATATGTGGGTGAGTTTTAAGGTAGGAGTTGTGATGAGAAGTGGCAAATTACTAGAAGAATATGGACCCTCTGATAGAGAGACCTCCATAAAAGGAGTCAGACACAATGATAAAGATGATCTGAGAATCAAAAGAGAGTCCAGGCTGTGGCTACAATGAGGTGGCCACAGTATGAACGAGTCTCAACCAAGCCAGAGAGATTGTGCACTGAGGCAAAAAGTATGTGTGAACCCAAAGAAGGACCTTAATAAACTCTGGAACCCCTCTCCGCCCCGACAACTTTGCTGTGGGATTTCTCTAGCAGACCATTACTCAGGTGGAAGAGAACCGTGCACTTGAGTACAGCCATTTGCCATGATGCCGTGAGTGTCAAGAAGATCTGCACCTTGGAAGAGCGCTGTCATCAGCACCCAGCACCGCCTCAGCTCAGCAGAGATGTGCCACCACCCTGGCCACGGACCCCGACAAAAGCAAAGGCAGCAACAAATCAGACTGATCGTGACTTCTTGGAAGTAACTTCTAGGGACCCCCCAAAACTCTGGGAGAGCCAAGCAATACTTTGGCTGAAGTTTCTGACTGATTGGATGGGGCCCCTCGATGTAATTAAAGTTACAAAGAGAAGACAATGCAGTTGACTATTGCTCAAACTTTTAGGGAGGGAAAGATTTTCTGAGATTTGCAATGATAGAATTCTCAAATTTTGTTTTCCATTTCATATTATGTCAGTTTTATATTTAAAAATTTTACTTATATTTAAAAATTAGTATATAAATTGTGTATAATAGCTTCTAATCAATTTTTCATATTAGTTGTTATAGATCTTTTCTTATTTTAGATTTTTAAGTTTGATTTCTTTTTCTCTTTTGGTCCAGTTATGCTGGGGGTCAAACAATTTTTGCTAAAACAACTCTTGCTTCAGTTTGACAATAAAATTGCTTCCTAATTTTCCAATATTTATCTGTCCTTATTGTTTATAAAGTCTAGTTTTTTCTGCCTCTCCTTTGTTTCTCAGTGTTTTTCCAAATCATTTTAGTCTGAAGGAAAGAACATGTATTTGAGCTCCCTATTAAGTACAAAGTTTTAGTGTAGATTAAGGTTATGTTTATCTTTTAGTATTATATTCAAACTTTAAATTTTGTTCAGAAACAACTTCCATACTGTTATCTTTTTGTGTCCCATATTTCATAACAGTAGTACTTTACTTAAGGTGCTTAACTACCTTTGCCGTGATAGTCATTGAAATCACTTAAATTTATTGTAGCCCTCTACAGCCCCAATCTTTTGTAGTTTTTTGGTAGATGTAGATTGTATTGAAATATTCTTTCAAGTTCTATGTTTGCAAAAGACTCTTCTGCCTGAAACACAAACGAACAATAACCAAAACAAAATAGGTAATATCCAGAAAACCAGTGGAATGGCATTGTAACGTGTTTGTAGTGAGAATCAAGCATTTTTAAGAGATCTGTGATAATATCATCCTTAGGGCTTGCTTATGTTCTCTAAGTTTAAAAGTCTTTTAGTCTTGGGATCTTTAAATGATAGCTCTCTCTTCTCTTCATCTGTTTCCATTAAATATCCCCTGTCTTTACAGTTCAAGAATCTGACAAGTAGGTATCCAAATAGTCCTCCAGATACTCAAGAAAGATTTGTTATTTTTAACTGAGGACAAATTGTTTTCAGTGATTTCTACCAGTGTTCTTTCTATCATAATTTTTTTCTCTTTTTCTCTGGCAACACTATTCACAAATTAAATTGGAGAGATCAGTTTCTTTAGGCCTATAGGGTTTTTATTTAAATTGCTTTAAATTTTAAACCATTTCTCTTAGGATTTGATTTTCTATTACTGTTGAACTTTTAAAAATAACTGCTTCTCCCCTAGTGGGCTTAAAACAAGGGGACATCTCACATTATTCATTTCTTCATTACAAGTTAATTCAGTGGAGCTCAAAATGGCCAGGTGACAGTCTCAACTTCCAGGGCAATAGAAGAAGCATCGTTGTGGCTTCGAAGGAAGTATTACTGCCTTGAGAACTACGATCTTAGAGCAGCAGAGCCTAAAGTTGCAGGGATGAGGGGCAAATATTTGCCAATGAGAGGAGTGACTTCCACACCTTAATTCCTGGGCCTGGTATTCTGGCTGTGGGAGAAACTCTACCATATATTGGTCACTTTGGTCACTAGCTCAAAGAATACACTTCATCCTAGAGGAGAGTACTCCAACCTTGTACCAACTCAGCATTTTCTAAGAAGCTGCTAGGTGATGGGGACTTGATAGTGTCAGTATATACCATGGGCATGAGCCCATTGTACCACTTCTTTTGCTGTAAAATTAGTTCCTTGGTCAGATGCAATTCCACGATTGATTATTTTCATTCAACATACTCAACCCTCTAAACTATCAGAATTTATTTTTGTGTACGGTAAGTTTGATTTCTCTCTTCTATATATAGTATGAAGTATGATTCTAAATGTTCACTTATATGAAAAGGTGCCTGATGTCACTAATCACCAGGGAAATGCAAACCAACTGCAAGGAGATATCACCTCACACTTGTTAGGATGGCTATTATCAAAAAGACAAGAGATAGTAAGTGTCAGCGAGGATGTGGAGCAAAGGGAACCCTTGTACAGTGTTGGTGGGAATGTAAATTGGTACCACCATTATGGAAAACGGTATGGAGGTTCCTCACAAAATTAAAAATGGAACTATCATACGATCCATCAATCACACTTCTGGGTATATATACAAAAGAAATCATATCAGTATCTTAAAGAGATATCTGCACTCTCATGTTCATTGTAGCATTATTCACAATAGCCAAGATATGGAAACAACCTAAGTGTTCATCAACAGATGAATGGATAAAGAAATATATATATAAATCTCACATATCACATATGTATGCAGTGAAATATTATTCAGCCACAAAAAGAAGGAAATCCTGCCATTTGTAACAACATGGATGAACCTGGAAGACAATATGGTAAGTGATACAAGCCAGACACAGAAAGGCAAGTATCATATGAACTCACTTGTATGTGGAATCTAAAAATGTTGAACTCATAGAAGCAGAGTAGAGAGGTAGTTTCCAGAGGCTGTGGAGATGGGGAAAATGAGGAGATGTTTGTTAAAGGATACAAACTGTCAGTTACAAGATGAATAAGTTCTCAAGATCTAATGTACATCATGATGACTATAGTTAATAACATTGTACTGTCTACTTGAACTTTGGTAGAAGAGTAGATCTTAAGTTTTCTCATCCCCCACACATACAAAATAACTGAGTAGTGATGGATGTGTTGATTAATTTGATCGTGGTAATCATTTTACAATGTATACATATATCAAATGATCACATTATACACCTTGAATATATACAAATTTTATTTGTCAATTACATTTCAGTAAAGCAGGAAAAACATTTAAAAATGAATTTTCACCTACAATTTATCAGAGAAAGTGACCTGATTTATACTCTGTCCCGTTTCCTCTCTGTCATCATATTAAAACAAAACAAAACAAAACACGGTAAAGGAGATGACCAAGTGTGAAATGCTCTGATTGTTTTTAACGTCATGAAAAGTGGTGTCCTTTTTCCCAGTTAGCAGCCTAAAACTTAATTGCTTGCCTCAAATGTATTAAATAAATTAGCTAAATAATTCTTGAAATATTCAAAAGTAGAAAACTTGAAATGTAAAAAAATCCTCAAAAAGTAGCTTTAACTTTTCTATATATTATGGAATGAATTTTGGATAAATATAAATTTTTGGTTTTTTTGATAAATTGATATTTGGTTACATTGACAATTTATATGATGCATCACATATAATTATACAGATTATATATAGATATGTAGACTTGGTTACATTAATCGATTATATTGATATAGACATTAGAATTTTTTCTTCAGTTAATAAAACTCTGCTAATAGTTTACTGTGCAACCTTATTTTTGTATATATTTATGTATGAACACACACAGATTTTTGCTGTTTGTTTTAAATATGGTATCCTACTGCATTTATTATTCTATAACTTGTTTTCAAATATATTAGGGACATCTTCCGTGTTAATGGATATGGATGGATATAATCATTGGAGTGGAATTGCATTGATTTTATAGCTCAATTTGGGGAGAATTGATATATGTATAACATTAAATATTAATATTTCTATTTAGGAATAAGATACATTTATATTTTCTAGAATGCTCTTTAGCTAAGTTTTATGGTTATCTTCATGTAGGTCTTATAATATTTCTATTTAACCCGGGCATTTTCTATTTTTTATTACTGTAATAAATAGTATTTCTTTCTTTTTTTTTTTCTGAGACAGAGTTTTGCTCTGTTGTCCGGGCTAGAGCGCTGTGGCATCAGCCTTGCTCACAGCAACCTCAAATTCCTGGGCTCAAGCGATCCTCCTGCCTCAGCCTCCCGAGTAGCTGGGACTACAGGCATGTGCCACTGTGCCTAGCTAATTTTTCTACATATTTTTAGTTGTCCAGCTAATTTCTTTCTATTTTTGGTAGAGACGGATCTCACTCTTGCTCAGGCTGGTCTTGAACTCCTAACCTCAAGCAATCCTCCCGCCTCGGCCTCCCAGAGTGCTAGGATTATAGGCGTGAGCCACCGCACCCGGCTGGCATTTCTTAAAAGAATAACTGGTTGCTGTTATTGCTTCTTATAAAATAAAATCTGTAGCAGTAATAGAAGGCATTTGTCTTGTCTCCCCAGCTTTAATGGAGAAATGTTAAGTATGATATTTGCTATTGGTTCTGATTCATATCCTTTTCCAACTTGGAGAAGTTTCCCTCTTTTCCTAATCTATGCTATGCATAGTTTTTATTGAGAATAGATGTTGAATTTTATTAAATGCTTTCTGAAGGTGTCTACTGAGATGAGCCTTGGAATATTCCTCTCAAGGAATTTGAGTGTGAAAGTCCAAATCAAATTCAATTATCATCTTTTGGATCTTCATTCCTGGATTAGTGGTATGAAATTATTAGTTGTATAAAATTGTTATATTTATTGAAGAAATCCTTTAAATCATTTTGATAAATCTCAAAATTAGAGATAGTTATATATTAATAACAAACACCTGTTAGTTAACTCCATCTATTATTTAAGTTAATTTAATTGAATCAATGCATAGAATTCAACTGAGTCTTATAGAAGTCAAACTGAGAATAGAAAATATAGTAAAATGAAATTAAGACAGATTGTTTCTATGTTTCTTCCAACGAATGGTAAAGCCACTTATAAATTCATGGACAAATTAAGAACAGCTTTATGATCTTTACAGAGCATCTGCCAAACTAAATTATAAATACTTCAATTAAACTTTGAAATTATATTGGAAAATATCATATTTATGCACTATGGTTGACAAAGATGAAAAATCTTTAAGAGTGTTTAAACACTTCTAAACTAGATATAAATAAAGTTCAAGCTCCTAACTCTAACACCCATGGGGATGGGACAAAAGGAGGTGTTGCCTGTGTAGAGAATACTCAGGAGGACGAAATGAGATGATCTCCAAATACCTGTCCATAGACTAAAACTAGTTCAACCCTGGTGGTCCTGGCGCATGGCATCCCTCTGAGATGGATTTCTCTGAGTCTGAGAACCATAATGAGTGAATAATAATCTAAAAACTGAGCATGGGTCAAGTTAAATCATCGAGGGTCTTGGATACCACATTGAAGAGCTTGAACTTAATTCTATGGGTAATGGTATGTCCTCGAAGGAATTGGGGAATATCATGGGAGCACATATTTATGCCTAGAACCATCCCCCTGTGAAGATGGTACGAGAAATAATGTTATCTCCGTAGACACAATTAAAATTTTGTTCTCTAGTCATTCTTTTTCCTTTCTCTAGGTCTGTCTGCCTTGCTTACACTTTACCGACTGCTGGTCATCTGTGATGGTGGTGAAGAGCGTGTCAGAAAGAGCACTGAGAATAAAGAAGAAACGACAACAACAAATAGTCATGAAATTCAACATGGTCACTCTAGGCTACCCTCAGATAAATAGAGTCACCATATGTGAGAATTCTGGCTTTTTAATTGTTAGTGTCATGTGCTTCTAGATTGGTTGCCTCAGATCATGCTCCTCTTTATAAATACTTCTTACTGTTTTCCCATCTTTGCCAACCTCTTAGAGCCAGTCTAGGATTGAACAAGGAGCCAGGGCAGTATTCCACTGTGAGAATGCCTGTGGCCAATCAACTGTCTTTCTGACCTCTCTACCACGGCTCCCAGGTTGTTTCTAGCTACAGACCTCTGCTCTCTGTAATTCTGTGGGAAGATGGAGAGGTAAGCAAAAGGCTAGCCATGGTGGTCTGTGTGGTTTGACAGCAGGACTCGTGGAGGTCTCCACTGATATTAGACAAGCCTAGGTTGGGCTATGGATTTCAGGGTCCCAGAGTGGTAAAGTCCGTCAGTGAACAGATACAAAGGAATTGGTTCATCTGCCACATAGCAAAAGTCATTTCTTCTTTGGCAAAGGCAAGACTAAATTAGATCATCCAAAATTTAAACATCAACAACGATGCTAAAAAAAACCCCTCTGTACCTGAAAGGCCTTGGCTCATCATGTTGGTACAGAAACAGCGGGACATCTGGTTGGCCAGCAGAGCAGCTCAGGGTGTTACAAATTTGGAGAGCTGTTGCCCAGGAAACAGTCTTAGCTTTAGACAGGATCACAGAAGCTGAAAGAAAAAATGGATCCAGAGAGGTGGTGGCTTGAGATCTTAGAGGTCAGGGCAGAGCCCTGTGAAAGGGGAAAGGGTGTACACCTGCGTCTAACTGCTTTTCACAGTGGGGAGTGGAAAAAGCAGAGGTGTTTAATATTCCATAGTCAGGGGTAGGGACTGGAGTCCATGTGGTTAATAGAGGCAGAGAGAAGAGCTCAGAGAATAAACTGCAATCCCTGCTGACACGGGATCCCAGGTCCCTGGAAGGATGAAAAAGGCCCTCTGAGCACTGTGGCTAGAGAGATATAACAAGACTCCAGGGGCTGAGTCCCCCTACTATGATCTGAATGTTTGTTTACCCCCAAAATTCGTATCTTGAAATCTAATCACCATTTAGGAAACGGGGCTATTGAAAGGTGATTAGGTCACAATGGTGGGGCTCTCATGAGTGGGATTAGTGTCCTTATGAAAGAGGCCCAGGAGAGCTGGGTCAATCCCTCCTACCATGTAAGGACACAGTGAGAAGGTCCCTTCTATGAGGAAGCCAGCTCTAACCAGACACCTTGGTATTGGACTTCTAATCCTCCAGAACTCTGAGAAATAGATTTCTGTTGTTTATAAGCCACCCAGTTTATGGTATTTTTTATAGCTGCCCAAATGGACTAAAACACCCCCATGTTGTTGGTCCTAGGGGGATACCCATGAATTAAAGGTACAGGTAGGCAGCAGCCTCTCGGAGGCATAGACGGGGCTCTCCTTATGTTGTATTCATCTCCTCCCCTCCGACTGACCATTGTGGTGACCAAACAAAAATCAGGACAATGTTGGCCCTTGTGGTCCTTTCCTCTTCTCCTCACTGGGTGTGTGGTGTGGTGGGGGTGGACACACACACACTCATAGATTCTCAGGATGTTTTATTAAAACACAGTCAGAGCGGTTGGAGCCTTCCACTGAGACAGGTAAAGCCACGAGGTCTAAGCCCAGGATGGCTTGTCCTTTCTTTACCGCAGTCTCAAGCTCTTTCTGTTTCCCCTTGAGATTCTCTCTCCCTCAGGGATGCTGGGGTTGACAGGCCTAAGAATCCTTTCCCAACCCAGGAAGCCCAGAGGTGGGCGGCTCAAACCAAGGAGTGTAATACAGTGTTTAAGAGTCTGGATTGGCTGGGCGCAGTGGCTCACACCTGTAATCCTAGAACTCTGGGAGGCCGATGCGGGCGGATCGTTTGAGCTCAGGAGTTCGAGACCAGCCTGAGTGAGAGTGAGACCCCATCTCTACTAAAAAAAATAGAAAGAAATTAGCTGGACAACTAAAAATATATAGAAAAAAATTAGCCGGGCATGGTGGCGCATGCCTGTAGTCCCAGCTACTCGGGAGACTGAGACAGGAGGATCGCTTGAGCCC
Source organism: Avahi laniger (assembly GCA_963575035.1). NCBI lineage: Eukaryota > Metazoa > Chordata > Mammalia > Primates > Indriidae > Avahi > Avahi laniger. The sequence continues at coordinate 14,915 of CAUYSK010053199.1, forward strand.
AGGAGTTTGAGGTTGCTGTGAGCTAGGCTGATGCCACAGCACCGTAGCTGGGGCAACAGAGTGAGACTCTGTCACAAAAAAAAAAAAAAAAAAAAAAAAGTGTCGGGACGTTGGGTCTAGGCTGCGTGAGTTGAAATCCCAGCTCTGCCATGTACTGGATGTGTGACCTCTGAGTGCTGCATTTTCCTCATCTGTGAAATACAGAAACAATAGCACCTGGCTCCAGGGTTGCTCTGGGGTTTAAATGAAAGACAATGTATAAAGTTTCAATGGCAGTTTTTGGCTCATAGCAGGTATTATATTAAAGTGTTAGCATTTAGCTATTGGGATAAAGTACTCATTCAATAATAATTTATTGAGCATCTGCCGTGTGTCAGGCACTTAAGTATGGGGAGTAAAGCAGGGAACAAGATGAGGTCTCTGCTTGTATGAGGCTTAAAGTCTAGGATAGAGGCAATTCATAAACCAATGAACAAGTAAAGAGACAGTGTTAGGTGGTGATCAGTGCAATGAAGAATATAAAACAGGGTGAAGTGACGGAGAGTGACTTGGAAACTTCTTTAGTTTGAGTGGCAGGGACAGCCTCACAGGGGAGATGACACTGAATGACAAAGACCATCACAGGCAAAGGAAATGGCTGTGCTGAGTCTCCAAGGCAGGAAGATGCTCGATGGGTTTGGGGAACATAAAGAACAATGAGGCTGGAGTATAGAGAATGGAGGGTGGTATGACAAGAGATCAGCAAAGCAGGCAGAGGACAGATCATAGAGGAACTCGAGGATTTTAGTATGTCTGCAAGAATTTCAGATACCTCTTGGGTGGTATGTCAAGCCATTAGTAAATGTTAAGCAGACAACTGACATGATCTGATTTATGCTTTTAAAAAGTCCTTTGGCCTGCCAGGTTGAGCATGGGTTGTACAGGAGGGGCCATGGTGGAAGCAGGGAGACCAGTTAGGAAATGGGTGCAGTACCCCAGGTAAGAGATCATGATGACTTGCACTAAGGTGGAAGTAGAGAGAGCCACATGTGGACAGATACACTTCAGAGGTAAAGTGGATAGATTTGATATTGCTAATGGATTGGATATGGGGGCTGAGGAAAAAAGGGGACTCATATTAAGTCTTTGACTTGAGCTACTGTGTGAATGTTGATACTTATTATTGGTGTGTGGAAACTGGGAACAGGTTGTAGGGGAAATCTATTTAGGGATATATCAAGTTTAACATACATATTAGATGACTAAATGGAGGTGTCAAGTATGCAGATGGATATGTGAGAATGAAGAGTCAGGCTTGGAAATATAAACACAGATGTCATCAGCACACAATCGGAAGCCATGAGACTAAATGAGAATACCTGGGAGGAAGGAATAGACAGAGAAGAAAAGGGCCCTGGAATTGAGCTCCGGGACACATCCACGTTCAGAGGTTGAGCAGAGGAGGGGGAGCCAGCAAAGGGAACTGAGAAGAAGTGGCCAGTGAGGTGGGAAGAAAACCAAATGAGTGCAATAGTACGGTTCTTTGTAAACATAGAAGTCAAGAGAAGGAAGTATTTCAAAAAGCAGGGAGTGGCTAACTGTGTTGAAAGGTCAACTGTTGTTGAAAGGTT
>CAUYSK010053200.1:0-30237 GCA_963575035.1 Avahi laniger
TCAAACTCCTGGGCTCAAGCAATCCTACTGTCTCAGCCTCCCGAGTAGCTGGGACTACAGGCATGAGCCACCATGCCCGGCTAATTTTTTCTATATATATTTTTAGCTGTCCAATTAATTTCTTTCTATTTTTGGTAGAGATGGGGTCTCACTCTTGCTCAGGCTAGTCTTGAACTCCTGAGCTCAGAACGATCCGCCAGCCTCGGCCTCTCAGAGTGCTAGGATTACAGGCATGAGCCACCGCGCCCGGCCTTAAAGGGTTTTTTAATGTTATTAATTTTTTATTGAAGAGTAAGATCCAAATAGTTTCACGGTAATTTTTAGTATTTTACTCTTAGACACACATGTGAATTGATATATGTTAAATTAACAGAATCTGAATTAGTAACTTTTTTGGTAGTAGGTATAAATATACATTGCTCAAAAATTCAAGGAATGAAGAAATTCCAACTTACCTTCACCTACAACCCCAAGGATCTCAAATTTATTCATCACATTACCAATGTTAGGAATCTTCATGAAGACAAACTCCTCTTTTGATGCAAGCCACAGAACATGGCACCAAAAAAGGGACTTCTGAGAAAGTTGTGAAGTAGAACAAAAAATGTCCGAAGGAAGAAATTCTCACTGTTTGGCAGGAACTTTCACATATTTGTTCTAATAGTGAAGTATTAAATGACTCCCTGAAAGAACAAACACAATTAAAAGCCATAAGTTTTATACTACAATACTCTAATAACCTATCTTACATTTCTGTATAGTTCTTTTAAGTCCATGTTAATGTTTTATATGCTGTTAATTTAAAAAAAAATAGGAGGGAAAAATCCAAAACGAATGAATGCAAACAAATGAACCCCACTGTATTTGAAATGAATAACATAACCATATTGAAGGGGACCAGGGCAAAGGAGTTAATCACGGGTTTTAAAAACAGTATTTTAACTACCTACTCTTTGTAAGCTAAAAACAAAAAGAAATATAAATAAATATTATACTCAGATATTTACTTTTACACAGTGATATGAAACTTCTTTATGTATGTCCTAAGATTGAGCAAATAAGTAAATACATTGTGAATAATGAGACCTTGGTTTCTTATTCTCATAAAAGGGAGTTACAAATACAAAAAGAAGGAAGACTTGGAGTTAACAATTTTAGCTCTGTTTTTAATATACAGAGCCGTAGCAATAGATATAAATGTGTGTGTAAATACATCCACTCACATACATATACTCCCTATCTCTGTCACTGAGAAGGTCTAGAAGCAATGACATCCCAATAGCCATAACCACACTGGTGCTTCAATAAAAGAAACCAGGGTTCCTTGAAGAAATAGCTGATTCCAAGGCTAGAGCAGGGAGAGTAAGGAACCTAGGATATATCTTTGTGGTGCCAGAAAGTAAGGAAATGCTCAAAGAATGATAGGGGTAGGGCAAAAGGCACAGGAGTCAGCCTGAAGTGACTCACAGTGGATTAATGGAGAATATTTGAGTAAAAAATAAGGATAGTAACAGATTATAACCCCAGAATAAAAAAAAAAAAAAAGGAAGAGTCCTTATTGACATAAATAAATAAATGGGGGAGAAGGAAAAGCTCTTTTGTAGAGTATAATTCCAAATAATAAACAGTGAGGGAATTAGAAAATCACCATTTGGCAATCATACTTTAGTAATAATTATTTCAGGCAAGTATCATCTATATATACTAAGACTAGTGGTTGAAAGTTTGATGGAAAACAGGATATTATTAGTCTCAAAGTATCTCCCCACAAGATACCTATTAATTACAAAAGGAAAAATAGTAATTTGATAGTGAAGAATCCTGCCAGACACCACCTTAATTAAATGATCAAAGTTAACATCATTAATAAGGGTGCAAACCAACATCACCACTTCTGTGGCATTCCTGCCAGAAATGTAAAACCTGAATCTAACTACAAGAAGCAACAGACAAGCCCAAGCCAAGGGATATTCTACTAAATAACTGGCCTGTATTCTTTAAAAATGTCAAGATCATGAAAGGCAGAAAGGACTGAGTAACCATTCCAGATTAAAGAAGTTTAAGAGACATGATAACTAAATACAATGCATGATCTTGGATTAGATCCTGGACAAAAAAAATTTTTTTTATTTTTGCTATAAAGGACAATTGATAAAATTGAAATGTCTACAGATTATAGTATTATTATCAATGATAATTTTCTGATTCTGTTAACAGTACTGTGGTTGAAGAAACAGCACCAAAGTTTTTAGAGATGAAGGGGCATGTCTGCAACTTAAACCATTCAGAAAAAATTACATATGTGTGTATGCGTGTATGGGGGAGGAGAAAGAGAGAGAATGATAAAGAAAATATGGTAAAACATTAACATCTGGGAAATCCGGGTCAAGGGCATAGGAAATTCTTCATACTATTTTTGCAACTTTTCTCTAAATCTGAAATATTTTCAAAATAAATTCTTTTGTTTCAAAAAACCTAGCCTATCTCTAAGAAGAATAACAGTGATATCAACACAAAATATTGGTTTAAAAGGAAGAAATAAATCTAAATAAGACATTTTTTGTTCCCTATAAAATTTGAAACTTTTTAAAAACAGGAGTACCCCATGTGATGTGGTTAAGTACTATCAAGAAGTAGTGCCCTTTTGTATACTGATGGTAGGAATGTAGTAAACTGGTAGAAGCTTTCTGAAGAGCTCTAAAGAACATTATGTCCATAATGAAATGATTTTAAAATGTTCATATCCTGATAAAAGTATCTGACAAAAACCTACAACAAATATCATTCTTAAATGTGAAATATTAGACACAGTCCCTTTGAAACTTAAGAACATGAAAAGGAGTTCTATTATTTACCCCTATTAACATTATTACTAAACATCCTGGTGGGTTCTAGTCAGGCCAGTAAAATAAAAAATAAATGAATAAACGTATAGGATTGGAAAGAGGGAAGCAAAACAAAACTTGCAGATGCTATTGTCTACATAGAAAATTCAAAGGAATTCACAAACATTATTAGAATTGTAAGTGTTCAGCAAAGTAGCCGAACATAAGCTTAACAAGCAAATATCAACTATACATTTGCAAACACCAGTAAGAAACAGAAAATGTAATTTTTTAAAATCACATTTATAATAATAACAAAAAAGTAAGGTACTTAGGATTTAACGAAAGATATTCAAGACTTCTCCTCAAATATATATAATATATATAACTTTACTCAAAGGCATTAAAGAAGACCTAAATAGAGTTATCCAAATTTTAAGGCTAGGAAGATTCAACAGTATAAAGATGTCAATTCTGTCCATATTGATAGTCAGTGCAATTCCAATCAAAATCCCAACAGGGTTTTCTGAAGAATTAAGACAAGCTGATTTTAAGATATACATGGAAGAGCAGAGTTTCAAGTACTAGCAATGCCCTCCTACTATAAGAATGAGGAGAAAAGAACAGGAAAAAGAAGGGAATGATATGAAAAGTAAGAAGGCCTGGCCTTCAGGGTAAGATCTGGCAGGGATGTCCTACTGAATATATTAAGGATTATAATAGAGCTATGGAAATTAAGACAGGGTGATTTTGGCACGGAGATAGACAAATGAGCCAGTGGAACAGATGTGAGAGCCCAGAATAGACCACACTTCAATATCCCTACAGCTTCCTACAGTTCTGACAGGAGTTGGAGTAACTCTTTAGGATAAGTCAGATCATGGCTTTTCTAATGGCCTCCCATGTTATTAAGAGTGAAAGCCAAAATCCACATGAGCTACAGGCCTTGACCTCCCCTCCTCTGATAACATCTCCTATTAGTCTCTCCCTTGGCTCACTTCACTCTAGCCACACTGACCTCCTTTCACTATACTTACTTTAGAAACTTTAGTTCAATGGAATCACAAATTTTTAAAGGATTACTGTGACATTTGGAGAAAACAATGTCACAATTTGAGAAGAAATATTTATTTCATTCATTCATTCATTAATAAAATAATTACTGACCATCTACCTCTCATGTTTCAGGGAATGGGTAAATAAGACACACAAGACAATGGTAAACAAGATAGGTAAGGTCCTTGCCCTCATGGAACTTTACATTTTGCTAGGTTAGGAAAAATATAAGATTATTACCAGATAGTGATACTTACGAAGGGGGGAAAGAAAGATGGATAGGGACGGCTTCTCTAAAGGGGTGGCGTCTGAGCTGAGACTGCAATGCAATGATAAGGAGGCAGCCATACAAAGATCTAAGTCAGTCACATTCTGGGTAAAAGATGCTCAGAGTGTTTCTGAGAATGAATCATTTTTTCATTTTCTATGGAAGGTTTGGAAAAACACTCAGGAAACATTTAAATATTCTCCTCCTCTGCCAATAATGGTATGGCTCATTTCAAAAGAAACTTGACATAAAAATTAATCATTCCCACTAAGAAGGCCCAGCACCCAAAAAGTTCTGTATATGAATATATATAAAGAACATTTGGTCCCATCTATTCTCTGGGGCAATCAAAACTGAATAATGTAAACTGGGAATCAAGAATTTAAAAATGCGAGTGAATACATAACATAGGTGTCAAGAACAGGTCTTTTAGCTACCAGTATTCATACTGAAGGGAAAAAAAATTGTCAAATTGTATTTAGCTGCAATTTTGTATGAATAACACTGATTAATCTTTTTTTTAAAAAAGGCATAAAAACTCAGACATTTTAGCTTCTGGTAATGGCAAACTATATAACTTGTATGAAATGTCCCTTTGAGGACAAATACAAATTACGGGGAAAACACTTTTCAAAAACAGCTTAAAAGCCCCAAACACTTAACAAAATTGTGGAAAATTACCTGGCTAAAATCAAGGCAAAATAGAACTCAGAGGGATAATTCAAACCATGCAAAGCCATTTTAGCCCTTCTGGTATTTGAAGATCCATAAAATGGGAGAAAAACAGGCTTGCTCTTGAAACTCTTATAGACCAAGGAACACAAAGTCAAAGTCCAGAGTGTTTCAAGAGGAGAAAGTCTGATTAACCACCCTTAACTCACTTGAAGCCGAAATCCCAAAGAGCTACACTCCCAGGATAAGGAAAACCAGAAACAAACCAGCTCTTGGACAGATTTGAATTGTAGCTTTGTATCATCTGGTTAATCTATATAAAACCTCTAAATATACTTTGGATTAAGGTGGTCCCACATTCAGATTGGTAGTGCTACCAGTTGTTTGGATGAAGAAAAGAAAAAAAAAAAGCAGCTCTCTGAGGGAAGATGGCATCAACCTAGGAGTCACAATATTGCTACAGAAAATAATCAAAGATGGCCAAATATACAAGGTAAGACACCACGAACGAGAACAGAAACTGAAAAAGAAAATGACCCAGAAAGACTTGCAATATTAAATGATCAGGAATAGCCTAAAAAACAACTATAGGGTTAAAATAATAAGAACCAATTTTGAACATTTTGACAGAAATGAAAGGTCCAAAAAGTGAAAGACCAACTTTGAAAAATAAATTAGAATGCCAGAAAAAGAGAATAACAGAAAAAAGAACTCAATGAAAGAGAAAAATATCAGGGTACAGAAGATTTTGAACATGTTTTTAAAACTTGACCAAATGAGCATATAAACTATAGCAAAGAACTGCAGAATATCTCCCTCCTCGAGCACACACATTTACAAAAACTGATCATATACTAGGCCATAACACAATTCAAAACAAATTATAAGGACTGAAGTCAGAGGATGTTCTCTTTTCACAACTAAATTATGCAATAAATCAATCACAAAATAATTAGAAAATATTCATGTTTGGAAATAAGTACATTTCAAAATAATTCATAAGTCAAAGAAGAAATTATAATAAACACTTAAAAATAACAAACTACAAATTTATAGGAAGAATCTAAAGCAATGCTTAGGGAGGAAACTGAGAATCTTACATGTGTATGTCAAAAACATAAAAAACTAAAAATTAATAAACTAAGTATCACTCTTAAGAGGTTAAAACAGAACCACAAAATAAATCCAATGAAAATGAAAGAAATAATTAAGAGCAAAAATTCATGAAATAGAAAACATACAAACGATAAAGAGATCAAAAGGGCAGAGTCGGATCTTGGAAACCAACACTGGAACTCATCAAGAAAAAAAGAGAGAACTCGGCCCAGCAGATAGGCTGATTTCAGCCTTACGATATCCTGAGCAGAGAATCCAGCCACACCATGCCAGACTTCTGATCTACAGAACTGCGAGCTAATATATGGATGTCATTTTAAGTGGCTAAGCTATGGTAATTTGTTACATAGCAGAAAGCTGATACAACAGCATCGTTTCATTTACATTCAGTTCAAACAGGCAAAGCTGAATTACGAACTATATTAGGCATGCATATATAAGTAGTAAATCTATAAAAAAGTGTTCAAGGAAGTGTTTATTGTAAAAATCAGGATATTAATTATCTCTAGGGAGGCGTCGAGATTGAGAAGAGATACAAGGAAGACTTTCTGGGATACGATTTCTATTTCTTGACTTGAGTGATGGTTAAATAGACATTTGCTTATAATTATTCATTAGAATGTATATTTATGTTTTATGTATTTCTATGTTGTTATATTCTACAATTAAACAAGTTTTTAATAACTCAAAATATTTCTGAAAATGACATCATATAAATAATCCCATGGTTATTTATATGGAAGTAAGAGAATTTTAATCAAAAATAAAACACTGCAGTATTACATTAAACAAAGAAGTTTAACTGTTCTCTCTCTTGGAGGCTCAGACTCCACATAATGTACTATGTCTAGTACTGGATATCACAATAACAAAACCAAAAACTCACAGTGACAGATAACCTGGATGGCGACCACTCTCCTAAAACCATGCCAAATGAGGAGCTGGTGAAGGAACTGGGTGTGTTTGACCTCAGTGAGAGATGGACTGACATCCAAAATGTCTGAAGACTCTTTGAAAAAAAAAAAGGAATAAAGCAGGTGATTTATTTTAGGGGCCAGAACTAAGATCAGTGGTAGAAGTGAAAAGGAGACAGATTTCAGCTCAGTAGTGACTGAACAATGATCAACCATCGATGGTTTCACTCATTCTCATCTTTGTCATATTTGTTAGATGTCTACAATGGGCCAGCCACTATCGTGGATGCTTGAGGATACAGCAGTGAACAGCACAGACCTGGCTCCTGCTCTCACGGAGCTAAGAGAAGATCGACAATAAAAAAGTAAGTATGATAATTTCAGACAGTAACAAGTATTATAAAGGAAATAGAACAGAGTCTATGAGAGAGAGTTAAGGCAGCTAGAAAGTGGGGTCCTTTAGATAGGTGGCCTGGGAAAGGACTGTCTGAGGAGGTGGTATTTCAAAGAAATGTGTTCCATGTAAAGGAGCACGCAAGCCACAGGCACAGGACCATAAGAGGAGCATTCAAGGCACTACAAAGAGTCTTACAGAGCTTGGTACATTTAAAGAACAGAGAGGGCTTGTGTATCTGAAGCAGAGTTGAGAAGGAGGAAACCAGCAGGTGGCAGGAAGGGGTTGCTGTAAACAGTCTGTCCCCGGTAGAAAGGAATTTTGTACTAAACTAGATGTCCTCTAAGGTACCTGCCAACATGAAGATTCTAAGACTCTCGAGAATCATTTGAGTTTTTGATTACCAAACCATTAACTTTGTAAATAAATAACCAAATGCATTTAACAGTGGGTTTGTCTAACACTAAGAAATACACCTAGAATTAAGCGCTCTTGTCTCTGCATTGGCAAGTAAGCAGGTACCTACAAAAACTGATAGAAACATAAGGCATATATTTCATAGGTATTAGTATTGAATTTAAGAGCTGCCTGGGCCTTGAATGTTTCCTTTGTTGTGGAAATTATAATCTTCATTTCAACGGGTCTTTTCTTCTTCACAAAGAGAGTACAAAGTCAGTTGAATCATGAGTTTTGCTTTGGTTCCTGGCATTGTTTTTATACATACAAATGAGAGAACCATTTTGTCACTGAAAATTGCACAGGAATATACTTGTTACATGATTAAACTTCCGTTATAATAAGAGAGTTCAAATAGTTTGAAAGCATCTTAAAACTCATGACCCACATATAGAAGAAAACCATTTCTATGGAAAGCACAGCCTTGTGAAAAACACCCTAATTAATTACTCTCTTGCAGAGACTTCTCCATGTTGAATATAAGCAAAGAGATAATGCACTCCTACTTAGTTTTCTTCCTACATGGGACCATCTGATCCATAATTAATAGGATCTTCATTTTACTTTATTTTCCCAATAGTGGAGAGTAATTTCATTTAACGGTCCTCTATAATTCAGTTCCCATTAATAAATCAAACCAATATGTGATTATTGTGAGTTACACACAATTTACTAGCACAAAAATTTCAAACAACCAAACATATAGCTTGCTTCCTCACCCTTGACCTTTAGAATTCTCCCACAAAGTAGGAAACCCAGTATCAACCCGATGTATCTCCTACCAGCTACTTGATACTTCCCGGCACTGCCAGTCCTACTGAACTCCCAGTCCTTCCTAAGAATCTGATGGTCTTGGGGTTTAGATTGAAAGATAGAGCTAAAATGGGATGAGAGAAACTCAGAGTTCATACGAATACTATACCACTTAAGATATCCTATCAGGGCCGGGCGCGGTGGCTCACGCCTGTAATCCTAGCACTCTGGGAGGCTGAGGCAGGCGGATGGTTTGAGCTCAGGAGTTCGAGACCAGCCTGAGCAAGAGCGAGATCTCGTCTATACTAAAAAAAAATAGAAAGAAATTAGCTGGACAACTAAAAAAAAAAATATATATATATATATATATATATATATATATACACACGTACACACACACACACACACACACACACACACATATAAACTAGTCAGGCATGGTGGTGCATGCCTGTAGTCCCAGCTACTCGGGAGGCTGAGGCAGAAGGATTGCTCGAGCCCAGGAGTTTCAGGTTGCCATGAGCTAGGCGGATGCCACGGCACTCACTCTAGCCCAGGCAACAAAGCGAGACTCTGTCTCAGAAAAAAAAAAAAAGAAAAAAAAAGTACTCCAATACAGTATTTCACAAATTTGAGCCATGTTTTATTTTCCAATAAATTAAAATTATGCTTAAAATTATATTTTTTTTAGTGGAAAGAGATTTTATTTTCTTCCCAAGTCTGTATATTTCATGTAGCTTCTGGAATCAATATTCAATTTTTGTTTTCATTTTATAAAACAAGATTTTAGGCCCAGGTTGGGGAAGTGTTATCAAGATACAAAGCTGGGCAGAGATATCTATGGTCAAGCAGAGGCCGCGATTAGCCATTGCTTCTATATCCAGACTATCTTAGGGAGTATCCTTTTTTTATTATTATTTCAGAATATTAAGGGGGTACAAATACAAATGTTTTGGTTACATGGATTGCTTCTGTACTGCTTGAGTCAAAGTTATAAGTGTGCCCATCACCTGGATAGTGTACATTGTATCCGTTAGTTATGATTTCACTCATCCCCTCCTCCCTCCTCCCACCTGTATGATTTCTGTTGAGTTTTACTTCCATCTGTGTATATGAATTCTGACTGGTTAGTTCCAATTTAACAGTGATTACATGTGGTATTTGTTTTTCCATTTTTGCAATACTTCATTACTTAGGAGAATGGCCTCCAGTTCCGTCCAGATTATTGCAAAAGGTATTAATTCATTCTTTATGGCTGAGTTGTACTCTATGGTATACATATACCACATTTGATTAATCCACTCATGAATTGATGGGCACTTGGGTTGATTTCACTTCTTTGTGATTGTGAATTGTGCTGCGATAAACATTCTTTTTGATAAAATGATTTTTTTTTCCTTTCTGTAAATACCAAGTAGTGGATTCCTGGATCAAATGGTAGGTCTACTTTTAATTCTTTGAGGAATTTCCATGCTATTTTAAATAGAGGTTGCAGCAGTTTGCAGTCCCACCAACAGCGTATAAGTGTTTCTTTCTCTTCACTTCCACACTAGCATCTGTTGTTTTTGGACTTTTTGATAAAATCCATTCTCACTGGGGTTAGGTGATATCTCACTGTGGTTCTGATTTGCATTTCTCTAATGATTAGTGACGTTGAACATTTTTTTCATATGTTTTTTGGCCATTAGTCTATCTTCTTTCGAAAAGCTTCTGTTCATGTCTTTTACCCACGTTTTAATGGGGTTGTTCGATTTGTTCTTGCTAGTTTGAGTTCTTGGTAGAGTCTGGTTATTAGCTCTTTATTGGACGTATAGCATGCAAATATTTTCTCCCATTCTGTAGGTTATCTATTTGCTCTGTTGATTGTTTCCTTGGCTACGCAAAAGCTTTTTAATTTAATCAAGTCCCGTTTGTTTGTTTATTTATTTATTTATTTATTTATTTTTGTCAGTGTTGTTGTTGCTGTGATTGGCCTTGAGGTCGTCTTCATAAATTCTTTGCCTCGGCCAATATCTAGAAGAGTTTTTCCAACATTTTCTTCTAGAATTCTTAAGGTTTCGTGTCTTAGATTTAAGTCTGTGTTATCCATCTTGAATCATTTTTTATAAGTGGTGAGCAATATGGATCGTGTTTCAATCTTCTACATGTGGCTATCCAGTTTTTACAACACCATTTATTGAATAGGGCTTCTTTTCCCCAGTGTATACTGTTGTCTCCTTTATCAAAAATCAGATGCGATATGTGGATGGTTTCATATCTCGGTTCTCTGTTCTGTTCCATTGGTCTATTGTCTCTGTTCTTGTGCCAGTACCATGCTGTTTTGGTTACGATAGCCTAGTAGTATAGCTTAAAGTTTGGTAAAGTGATGCTTCCAGATTTGTTCCTTTTGCTTAAGGTTGCTTTGGCTATTTGGGCTCTTTTCTGCTTCCAAACGAAGCGTAGAATAATTTTATTTTAATACCACTTATATCTGTTTGTACACTGTGGTTGTACACAAGATATTGAAAAAAGGGAGTTACTATTGTTTTTTAAAGTTTGAAAATCTACTACTTGAAAATATAAAAGCATAATACATGGTAGAGGTTTTTGATCCTAAAGACATCAAACAATTTCAAACACTATCAATGACATGGAAAATGCACAAGGGCTGCTTCCATGCTAAAGTGTTAATACTGTGACAAAGTGACCTTCTTATCAAATCTCCAGACTCCTAGTTTGTGTAGCTGTAGAATAGAAATCACATGACAGAGATTCTGAAACCTAGGTTTCTCTCACCAAGCCAAAGTATCAGATTTGACAACTTTTGTTTCCTCAGTTAAAAAATAAGGTTCCTTTTATTGGATGATCTCTCAGGTCCCTTTTAGCTTTCAAGTCCCACAATTTCACTTCTAAACACTTGGACCCTTTCAAATGAGACATGAGCACCAAAATCTTCAATTAATGTTAATTCATAAGGGATCAATATAAAATATACATGGCCTATCCTCTTCTCTTTTCATTACAGTTCCAAATCATTTACCAAGCTAAGTTTCCAAAGCAATTGAGTAAAATCATTTTAGAACAAGGGAAGGAATGGAGCGATTACCTTTCAGCATATTTCAGAAAAACAGCAAAACCAGAGTAAATAGAATACCACTGGCCAAACAGTTGGTGATTAAGTTATTCCTGCAAGGGACACTTATGTTAAAAGGAATAAACAAATAGTAATAATGACTAGACAGCAGCAACTTTGCAAGGCATGGAGAGGAAGTCTGGGATATTTTCCAAATGTATTGGAGAGGAAGTTATTTTTATTTACAGAGATATTTGTGTCCTATTTAAAATATAGAAGAAATTGAACAAAAATCAAGCTAAAAATTTTGTACTTCCTCAGCTGTTTGTGCTGCTAACTTTAGAAGGGTAAGTAAAATTACTTTGACCAAACGAATAATAGTCAAAAATACAAGCAATTTAATCAAGACCAGTAATTAATAAAAGTATTCAATTAAATTGAAAGGAGATCTGAGCACCTGACTAATAAAGATTTAACATGTTAAAAAGAAAAGATAGGAACAAAAAAAAAAAGATAGGTTCTTTCCCTAAAGGAAATTATAATTAACAACAACAACAAAAAAAGATACGGTTAAGAGTACTTTTGAGTTACAGCTCTCCCACACAAACTTAATGTTGAGCTGACAGTCTCTTGAAGCTTTGGTTTGTTTCCATTTGCAAACTAGAGATACATGTGCCTACCTGAGGGGTTCCCCCACTATTAGCAAATTCATGGTATCCTTTTCCAACACCAATTCTCTGATACCAACTGGGTGTCCTACAATTTAATCCACAGGTTTGTGAACTAAAATAAAATCTTAAGGCCTGCCCCCCCACCATTGACTGAATGGACCCCCTCTTGGCCAATGGGACCCAGAAATACCCTAAAGCTGGGTTGCTGGCCATAAGAAGGGAGGTCAGACAAGCCTCTTGTGTTCCCCTCCCTTCTTAGAGATAGCCTTTGTAACTCATTAGTAGGCCTATGGCTATACAAGACAAAGTTTAAATCACCCATGAAGGTCATCAATTTACTTAATAGATCACTTGAGTCTGGGTATATGTCCAGTATATGCTCAGTGGCTTGTCTCCGATTAACAAACTTGCTTATATCTTAACTTAAAACATTCAAAGCCTTTAGACAAAGTTTCATTTTTTTAACCAATCACAAATCAAAGAATCGAATCTTCAAATCCAGCTACAACCTGTAATGCCCTACTTCAAGATGCTTCACCTTTTTGGGCTAAATCAATGTAAGTCTTCCATGTATTGATTTATGACTTTACATGTAACCCCTGTCTCCCTGAAATGTATAAAACCAAACTGTAACCCAACCAGGGTGGGACCACTTCCTCAAGGCTTCTTGGGCATGGCTCTCCAGGCTACAATCTCACATATTCGGCTCAGAATAAACCTCTTTAAATTACTTTACAGAGTTTGGGCTATTTTGCATTGACAGGTTTAAGGGCTCAGTCCCACAAGACTGTCCTCACCTCACAAGCCAGTCACATGTCCCAGGTCCCCAGGCTACCTGCACTTCTGCTTGACTTGGCTACAAATATGGGGGTTCCCACAACCCCCTTTCCTCATATTAGATAATTTGCTAGCATAACTCACAGAACTCAAGGAAATACTTTTTTTTTTGTTTTTTGAGACAGAGTCTCACTTTGTTGCCCTGGCTAGAGTGAGTGCCGTGGCATCAGCCTAGCTCACAGCAACCTCACACTCCTGGGCTCAAGCGATCCTCCTGTCTCAGCCTCCCAAGTAGCTGGGACTACAGGCATGCGCCACCATGCCCGGCTAATTTTTTCTATATATTTTTATCTGTCCAATTAATTTCTTTCTATTTTTGGTAGAGACGGGGTCTCGCTTTTGTTCAGGCTGGTCTCGAACTCCTGAGCTCAAAGGATCCGCCCGCCTCGGCCTCCCAGAGTGCTAGGATTACAGGCGTGAGCCAACACGCCCGGCCAACAATTTTTTTTTACAGTATCTGATTGAGTTCTGCTGCTTATGCAGGCAATGCCATGGTCTTGGAGGCTGACGTCACTGTAGAAGGGCTCGACACAGCCAACGAGACAGGCGTCCCTGTCATGGCACACCCCCCAGCCATCTACAGCGACAACACGCTGCAGCAGTGGCTGGACACCGTGCTGTCCTCTTCCCAGAAAGGTAAGGGCCCCTCTGGGACCCCTCAGTCCTCTGTCCCTCAGGCAGCATGTGCAGGGATCCTCCCTGGGAAGCAAGTCCCACACGAGGCGCTCGCTGCCTTGGGTTTTGCGTCACAGTGTTACGGACGCCCAGGCTCAGTGAGGATGAAGTGAGATGGGGGCGGGTCAGTGCCCATCCAGGTGTTCTCTCCAGGACACATAGGTGAGACGGGAGATATGTAAGTGCACATCCAGGTGTGCCCACCTGGACACACAGGTGAGATGGGGGCACTCTCCTGGACACACAGGTGAGACGAGGGATGCGTAAATACATGCCCGGGTGTTCTCTCCTGGATATATGGGGGAGACAGCAGACACAAAAGTGCAGAGTAAGCTGCAAAGGACCAAACACGCTCAGGTGTTCCCTCCTGGATCCACAAAACTGGATACAACATGTTCAAACTTAAGCTCCAACCCCCTCCTACGTGTCCCTTTGCCAGTTAATCAGAACCCAGGCACCATCCTAGCACCTTCCTGCCCCTCAACCGCACATCCACTCAGCTGCTGCACCTGCCACTTCTGACGCCCACCACACCCCCATGCGGTCCCCGTCACACCACCTCTCTCCTCGGCCTGCTTCCTCGCTGGCCGTCTGCCCCAGACTCAGCCCCTTGGTCTTCCCTTGACTACCACGGCCATACGTACACCTGAGCGAGCTTTCCAAAATGCCTATTTGTCACTCCACGCCTCTGCTTTAACCCTCCGTGGCTCCCCATTGTCCTCAGGACACAGCGTGATCTCCTTGGCCCAGCTTTCAACATCCCTCTCTAACTTTCCAGCCTCATCTCGCTACCCCGAAGAGGATGGGTCTTCGCTCACACCGGGTCCTCCTCTACGGAGATTGCCCTCCCTCCACCACCCTTCTGGAGGCCGAATGGCCTCTCCACAGGCTCTGGTGGCTTAGGACCCTCCCTGCCCTGTCCAGGACTTGAGCCTCTTGTCGTCAGATGCTTGAGTCCCCGCCGCCCCAGCCCCAAGGCCAAGCCCTTGGCCGGCCTGTGCTGCGTCCCCTCGGGAGACGGGCACTCACTCCTAGAGCGGGCCCTTCTCTGGGTTCACCCCGCCTGTTTGAAAGCCCATCCTCACACCCACCCTGTCTTCCCACCTTCCCCTCCCTCCCCAACTACCTGCTCTCTCTGCCCAGGGAGTCACGTCTTCCCGGGTCCCTTGCCCCCATCCTCGCAGGAATCAAGCTGGACTTCAAGAGCCTCAAGGCCGTGGGCCCCTCCCTGGACCTCCTGCGGCAGCTGACGGAGGCCGGCAGAGTCCGGAGGCCCGTGTGGATCAATGCTGACATCCTAAGGGGCCCCAACGTGCCTATCTCAATCGAGGTCAATGCCACACAGTGAGTGTTCACCTCTCTGCCCCAGCTGCGTCCAGCCCTCTTTCACCAACATCTGGCACAGGAAGGGGACCTTAGGGACCTTTGAGTTTGCCTTTAGTCACATCACATAGGCTCACCTCTGAGCCTTTGCACATATTGTTCCCTCTGCCTCAAATGCCTTTTCCTCCTCTTCTGACGAACCTCTGCCCAGTCACTGCCTCCAGCATTTCCCCGACATGCCAGGCTGCTGAGGGACTGCCCCTGGGCCCCTCGCCCCGTCCCCCGCCAGCTTCCTTCTGCCACAGTCCTGATTTCTTTGGGCCGTCGCTGTCCGTTTACAGGTTTGTCATCCTGCCACGCTGCGGAGAGGACAGACAGGGTCAAGTCCTCTCTGTATCCCCAGAGACTGGCCCAGGACCTGGCCTGCTAGAAAAGTCTAAAACATTGATTCCCTCCTCAGCCCTCCTGAAATTCCAGCACTGCCACGAACCGCCCTCACATGCACTAATTGCCCAGTACTCTACAGTTTACAAAGAAAGTCCACATACAAAGAGAGAATGTTTCTGATTTGATCCTTACATAGCACTGCCAGGTTAGGATTTTATTTATTTTATTTTATTATTTTTTTTTTTGAGAGAGAGAGAATCTCACTCTGTCACCCAGGCTAGAGTTTAGTGACATCATCATAGCTCACCACAACCTCAAACTCCTGGGCTCAAGCGATCCTCCTGCCTCAGCCTCCCAAGTAGAGGGGACTATAGGCATGTGTCACCAAGCCCAGCTAATTTTACTGTTTTTTGTAGAGATGGATCTCGCTCTGGCTGGCCTCAAACCCCTGACCTCAAGCAATCCTCCAGCCTTGGCCTCCCAGAGTGCTAGGATTACAAGTGTGAGCCACCACACCTTCTTTTTTAATTTTAAAAATGCAGCTGTGCTTGGAGGGGTTAGGATTTTCTTCTCTCCATTTTGCAGATGATAAATCTGACAGTAATTGAAGCTCCATTTGTTGAATGTTTATTATGTATCCCAGGTATTTTTTTAAGCACTTAACTTGCAGAACAGCATTTAAGTCTTACAATGAGAATGAGGTAGGTACTATTATTTTCATTTTATTAATACAGGAACTACCTTGTAGAAGTTACATGACTTGCCTAACTCTAGTAAGAGGCAGAGCAAAGATTCAAACCCAGGCCGTCCTGAGTCTGCGCTCCAGGCTCTTTCCCCTCCATCTCTCCTCCCTCCGTCTGCTAGTCCAGCCAGCCAACAACCTGTCTACCCAAAATGTACTGAGCTTCTCAAGCTGGGGTGCATTTGCAAAGCAGCAGCTTGAAAAATGTAGTCAATGGCCTGAGATAAATACAGCTTGTCTTCTTGGAGTGCTGATTGTACTCAATACTTTTTTTAGGCAAGGGGGACATTGTTTGCCCATTAAAATTTGTATCAGGGCAAAACTCAAATAAAATTTAAAAAGAAAATCTGAAATTTCAGAGACTCTCATGGCTGGCAGAGGCTGATTTCCACCCTCACCCCCCACACCGCCCCGGGGCAGGGCTCTGATTCGGTCCCCTTTGTCCACATGGGGAAGTGTAAGAAGGCCTGCCCCACTGGAAGGGGTGCTGTCTTTGAGAATCAAAAGAGGTCGAGGGGCGAGTGAACTGCCCAAGGTCAGAGTCAGGGTCTGAACCTGGACCTCCCTGACTCCAAAGTCATTGCCCTGTTTGTGGGGTCTTGAACAAGCCACTCTGTCTTTAGGACTCTGCTCAGACCTCATATCACAGATTCAACAGGCCCTGCCACGTCCTAGCTCTGCGATGAGAACCAGGAGGAGAAGGCTTGCAGCTCCGCGAGACCCGCGTCTCTGATTCTCCACAGGTTCCTGGCCCTGGTTCAGGAGAAGTACCCTGAGGCCACCCTGTCTCCAGGCTGGACCACCCTCTACGTGCCCCTCTTCCCCAACAGGACGTACACCCGAGACATGGTGGAGAAAATGCAGGAGCTGGTGGGGGCACTGCCGCAGAGGGTCACCTTCCCCGTGCGGGCTGTCATGGCTCGGGCTGCCTGGCCCCATTTCAGCTGGCTGCTGGGCCAATCTGAGAGGTGAAGACCCCCAGGCTCATGCCACAAGCCCTGTGTGCCCCAAATCCGCTGCCACCCTGGAGCCACTGATGCCCCCAAATGCTCAGGGCTGGAAGGGTCTTAAATATCATCTGGTCCAACCCCCACTGGTGCTCCTACCCTCTACAAGGTCCCTGCTTTCTGCTTGTATACCTCTGGTGACAGGCTGCTCACTACCTCCTCAGAGAGCCCTGCTATTGGCGGGTAACCCTCTGTCCCTTGGAAAGTATACTGAGACAATTTGTCTCCCCACAGCTTCCTCCTATAGGAGCCAGCCGTGCCCCAGGGCTGCACAGATTGTGCCTGCAACTCCTGCCCCAGGATAGCCCTATAGGGATCAAGAGACCCCCCTGCTCCGCAATCAGCTTCCAGCTGCCCGGCCCTGCCTTCCTCAGCTGCTCCTCATAGGAGTCCCCAGGCACCCCTTCCCCACTTCATGTCTGACCCCCTCAAGCCCTCCCCCTTCTATCCTTGTCCCTTTGCTAAGACAGGACTCAGAAATAAACCCTCCGAGTGAGGAGGCAGGCCAGGCCACCCCTCCCTCCTTCCTGGACTCCCTCTGGCTTCCTTTGCCCTTGGGGAGGGGTAATGCTCAGGGAGGGGTGGCTGCTGGGAGGTGGGAAGGAAGATGCTCTGCCCCTGGGTCCAAGTGGTGTCCAGTTCTGAACACAGGTGTGGGGCAGAGGGTCTTGCTGGGCCCAGATGGGCACTGAGCCTGTTCTCTGGGCCCCAGGTACAGCCTGACGCTGTGGCAGGGCGCCTCGGACCCCATGTCAGTGGACGATCTGCTCTACGTCCGGGACAACAGCGCCGCCCACCAAGTCTACTATGACCTCTTCGAGCCTGTGCTGTCGCAGTTCAAGCAGCTGGCCTGTAGGGAGGGGAGCTGGGGAGGGTGGCGTGGGCTGGATCTTGCACAGGGCAGCACTGGGTGGGCACCGGAGCAGGGCTGGGGGAAGGGACGTCGGAAGGGGAAAATCCAGGGTGGCATGGGAGCAAGGAAGCATCGAGTCCCTACTGTGTGCCAGGCCCTGGTATGCTATGCTCGCTAAGCTTCGCATGCCCATGAGGCAGAGATTCCATTTCACACATGAGGAAACTGAGGCTCAGAGCGTCAAGGAATTTATATATATTCAGCTTGTACATGGTACAGCTCAGACTGCAACCAGCAAATTCCTAGCCCCACGTACTCCCCCTGTGGCACAGTTCCTCTGCGGGTCACCGGAACGTTTCAGAGCAGCCCCTCCACGGACCCGCCAGTCAGTGGTCCAGAGGCCCCTTGTTCCTTGACCCTGAACCTAGGAGAGCCTGCAGTTAAGCCGCCTCAAAGAGGCTCCGACAGACTCCACGTGACTAGGCGAGGGGGAAGGGCACCGGCTCTGGAGCCAGACACATGTGGCTCCGTCGCGTCCCATCCCCGGCAACTCTGCTCACTGGCTGTGGGACCTGGAACAGGTCACTTATCGACAGAAGGGTGTTGCGAGGCTTAGAGAGAACCTGCAGAACCGTGGCCTACAGCAGGTGCTCCACGGATGGCAGCCCCCTCATCTTGGCAATTCGGGTCCCCACAGCGAACACTACACGGAAGCGAACGTACTACACAGCAGGCAGCCTGATCCCTCTTCTCCAGCTGCCCAGGGGTGACGGTCTGGACGTGGAGTGGCTGGTTCCTGACGTCCAGGGCAGCGGAAGAGCAGCAGCAGTGACCTTCCCAGGTAAGGCCTGCTTCAGCCCTGTGCTCCCAGCCACATTTCAGGAGTGTCCTGGGTCTCTGTTACCATGGCAACGTGGGTCTATTCACGCCAGCCTGGATACAAGGTGGGCCTGGGAGAGGGAGAGAACAGTGGTGTCCAGAGGCCTCTTGGCCTTCAGGCCAGTACCCGTCAGTCCTCAGCCACATTTGGTTGCAGACAAGGCGGGCACAGGCCCCAGGGCTGAGGCACAGGTGAAGGCCACGAGTCGAACTAGAAGTTTCTCACACACCAGGCACATTTATAAAGCCACTCTTCCACCTGGAGCCTAGAACCGGGCGGACAGATTCCGGAGAGGCAAGGCACCAGCTCCTTGTCCTTGGCTGTCCCCCGAGTCCTCCACTGCCCCTTTAACAAGGGACTTTGACGCCCAAACCCTAGACACTGTTGCCTCTGTACCTTTTCCAGACAGAGAAGGCATGATCCTGCTGAACATTGGCCTCCAGGGAACCGCAGCCAAGGACCCCATGCCCATCGTCCATGCCCCAGGTGGCCCTGTCCTGACGCTGGAGTCGTGCCTGCTGCAGCTGGCCACACACCCCGGACGCTGGGGCGTCCATCTGCAAATTGCAGAGCCTACAGCCCTCCGGCCATCCCTGGCCTTGCTAGCACGCCTCTCTGCCCTTGGCTTCCTGCCTCGGCCTGTGTGGGTTGGGGCCACCATCTCCCACGGGAGTTTTGTAGTCCCTGGCCACGTGGACGGCAGCGAGTTGCTTACAGCTGTGGCGGAGGTCTTCCCCCACGTGACCGTGGCACCGGGCTGGCCTGCAGAGGTGCTGGGCAGTGGCTACAGGGAACAGCTGCTTACAGATATGCTGGAGCTGTGCCAGGGGCTCTGGCAACCTGTGTCCTTCCAGCTGCAGGCCAGGCCACTGGGCCAGAGCACAGCTGGAGCAGTGGGCAGGCTGCTGGCAGCCTCACCCCGGGCCACGGTCACAGTGGAGCACAGCTCTGCTGAGGGTAACTACGCCTCTGTGAAGGCAGCGCTGCTGGCAGCCAGGGCCGTGGACAGGACCCGAGTCTACTACAGACTGCCCCGGGGCTACCGCGAGGACTTGCTGGCAGATGCTGGCAGGAACTAAACACCCAGTGGTGGTGGGCCCGCGGGCCTCTGGGTGAAGGCTTCCCCTGGGGGAGGCAGGGAAGAATAGATGCCTCTGCCTTCCTCCATGAGCTGCAGGTGCATCCTTGGGGGCAGCATGGAGTGGGGGGGGGTGTGCCGTGGCCACTGAGGGCACCTAGAGGGTCTGCAGGCTGGGGGCCAGATCGTTCCGGTTGTCCAGGAGGAACTTCTCGCACGCCTTGAAGGTGGTGCAGAACTCGGAGGAGAGGCCAGCCACGTTGGTGGTCACATAGTTGAGAAAGCCTGGGGTGGCCTGGTTGTAGTAGGACACCTGCAGGGCAGGAGGCCAGGCTCAGCGAGGCTGTGCTGGGGAAGGGCTCGGGGCAGAGCCGGTGGGCAGGGGGCAGGTGGGTCCACCTTGCTTGCCTTCTGGGAGGGCAGCAAACAGCCCAGCTCCCTGGGGTCTTGGGAGAACACACGATCGCAGGCAAAACCCCCTCCAGCAGATTTCCCCTGGCTTCCCTGTCACTGCACACCGCGTGCCCCACTGGCTGGGAGGCCCGAGGCAGGGACTGGCTGTCCAGAGCCCAGTTTAAAGTGAAGGTGCTCTGGGGCCACAGAGATATAAACCAGGGCTGGCTCTGAGGCTCTTTCATTTAAGAGTATGAATTCAGCAAACACCGGCCGAGGCGCCGTGAGCCTCCGGGCCAGGCGTGGGGCAGCAGGGCCCCAGTAGGGGCTGTGAGCGAGGCCCTCTGTCGGCCTCAATTAACCCTCACCACCCTTCGGAGTTTTGTGGGCCCTCAGAGCTATATAAAGCCTTTCTAGAGAAGAGGGGTATGCGAGTAAACGATGAGATGGAATTTTAGATCAGAACCCAGGCCTTCTGCTCTCAGCATCCAGAGCTTTTTTCCAAGACCACGCGACGGCCTCTGTCTCTGCACAGATTAGGTCTTAACAAAGGCTCGTTTTCAGCCCCTGACACTCTTAGGCTCCCCCAAACTGAAAGGGGAGCCTGCTGGGAGGGGTCTCTGGTCTGGACAAAACTGAGCTCAATGCAGGCAGGGTGTCGGGGTGGAGCCAGGCTAGGCGAGTGGGGACAGGCCTCACCTTGGTCAGCTGGTCCCCCTCACGCCAGAGACAGAAGCCTGAGCAGAGCGTCTCCCCGCGTCTGTACTCCGGTGTCTCTCGGTGTGTGGGCAGCGTGACCGACCTCAGAGCGATGACATAGGGGTCCCTGGAGAGGAGGAAGGGCAGGAAGGGACGGGATCACCACAGAAGGAGGTGAGGGCCTGTTCTGCCCAGCCAGGGCCCAGACCCTGCCCCTGTCCCCAGCTTCAGCCACCAGAGCAGGGATGGCCCAGCTTTAGGGTATGAGTGGCCAGAGGGGAATCGTGTACTCTCGTCTCCCACCCACGGTGAATCCACAGCAGCCCAGCAAAGTCTGGCAGTGGCCAGGGTCCCACAGCCCCTGGGAAGCAGAGCTCCACCTCCAAGCGATGCCCCTCCCTGGGCACTCCACCCTGTTGTGTCCCCTGGCAGGCAGGCACCCACCCGCTGTCACAAGGCTTCCGCCGTGAGGCCAGGATCACGAAGTCCTGGGGCTTGGCCTCGCCACCAAGGGCAGGGCTGACGACATGGTAGATGGCATCGTCCTCGTCCACCTGCTGCAACAGCTCCGCGCTCCTGTGGGGAGGTGGCAGCTCCCTGTGAGCAGCAGGTCTTCCCGGGCCCTGCCGCGCTCAGCCCCCTGCAGCTCCTGTGGTGGGCACGTCTCCTGTACTGCTCAACAGCAGCCAGCAAGGGGCACCAGGGCCCAGCCCAGAGGGACACACGTGTGCACATGGGCATGCACACGTGCACATGCAAACAAACGAGCACATACAGACACAGGAACAAAGACATGCACAGATACATGCACACATGTTGTCATACATACTCAGACACATGGATAGACTCTAGTCCACACACAGAACCATATGTGTCTGTACATGTCTGCAGGCACACACACCCCACACGGATGTATAGCTGTGTGATGACTTAGTAGCCGTACATAATACTTAGTGAGCACCCACTGCATGCCTGGCGCTGTTCTAAGTACTCTATGTGTGTTACCTCCTTTAATCTCCATCACAGCCCCATGCGGGGGGTCCTTTTAGTATCCTCATTTTACAGATGGGGGGCTGGAACTCAGGGACATAACCTGCCCACAGAGCTAATAAGGAAGCAGGGCTGGGAAGTGTTCAAGCTACCAGGCCGCAGAGATGTGCCCCCAGGCCTGGGCACATGGCGCACTTGTGCCCAGGTACACACATAGGTACACTTCAACACAAGGACACCTACAGGGACACCTACACAGGTACACACGACAGTGTCCAGACCCACCACCTCCTCCTTAATCTCCCAACCATACTCAGAGCTTGCCCACTTGTGTGCTGTGGGCAGAGGAGGGGGAAGGAGCTGGGGGCTCTCTTTCATATAGGCCGCTCCCCCCAAATCCTACCAAGTATCAAGATTTGATCTGGCCATCAAGGCCCACACCAGCCCACCTCCTCCAGGAAGTCTGCCTACTGCATGCACTACTGCCCTCCCCTATACCAGACATCCGCCAAATCACCTCTCTGGCTTCCAGAAGGGCACTGCCAGCAGGCCTGGGCCCACCTAGATTGGGGCTTTTTAAAGCAACACAGCCCTTTTTGCAAAGAAACCTTAAGCAGGAAGTCCATGTATAGAGCTCTAAGTGGGCCTGCTCTGGTGAAGACAGTGGGGTAGGAAGGAGCAGGCCAGTTTGTCTAAAATCCACTGGCCAAATGACCAGCGCACTGAATTTCGAAATACCCAAATCCTCCTTGTGGGAATACTCGGGAATATAGGCTCCTCACAACATCACCGTTAGAGATGACCAAAGACCTCCAAAGCTGGGGTGTTGGCAGAATAGAAAGTGACTTTAAAGGGACCTAAAAAAATACCAGCTTAAACTTCCCATATTTAACACTGAAATGTTGGCTATTTTCCTAAGAACATGTTTATCTTCCTTGACTAAATTCAAAAAGATACTCATATGAACAATCAGTAAATTTGGGGAATAAATGTATTCAAAGGAATAATACATTAATATTCATAGACACTCACTGTATTAAAAAATAACATATTCATTGGGTTGCCAGGGTAGGCTTCTAAGAAAAAAATAACATATGCATGTACATATGCATAAAAAAGAAGCAGCAAACTTGGTAAATTCAGCAAATTGGCTATTCGATCAGTTGGCCTGAACCCGGGAGGGGGTCCCACCCACCCCTCAGCCTTCCAACCCACCCCAAACAGTTCCTGAACCCCCTTTGGGAACATAACTCTAGAGCACACAGTTTGAAAATCACTATCCCTGAGCGTAAATCTATGTCCCACCCCCCAAGTACCTATTTTGTTTTTTAAGGGACGAGGGTCAGTCTCACTATGTTGCCCAGGCTGGAGTGCAGGGGCTATTCAGGGGCGTCACCACAGCGCACTACAGCCTCGAACTCCTGGCCTCAAGCCATCCTTCCGCCTCAGCCTCCTGAGCAGCCACTGTACCTGGCCAAGTACCCATTTTAGGAGGAGGGAAACTGAGGCCCAGAGAGGAAGTGACTTGCCCTCCGTCACGCAGCTATTTGGGACAGAAACAGGACTTAAGCTGAGTTCTTCAACTCCAATTCCAGGCTCAGTGCCTTCCAAAATACCCACGACCCTGACGCCCACCTGGCTGCAGCTCACTCCCGCTCCCGCCCCAGCCCAGCCCCCTAAAGGCCACCAGGGGCAGAGCAGAAGGAGGAGATACGCTCCCTGCCCAGGCCTGAGAGGGCACCCTGCCCCGCCGTGCCCTGCCCCTCACCGGTAGTGCTTGTCCCACCCCGGCCTCCGAGACAGGTCGGAGAGCAGCTGGAAGGCCTGGGCCGCATCCACGTGCACCACCATCTCCATGTGGAAGGAGAGGAACTTGTCATCCTCCAGAGTGTACAGGCGGACCTGCATTGGGCGGAGGGCAGCCTCAACCCTGTGCCCCTCCCCAGACCGTGCTGGGTGTCGGGGTGGGCTGACGGGGACGCCGGAGGCCAGGCTGGAAGCTCAGGGCTGCCGCTGACATGCTGGGTGACCGGGAACGAGCAGCGAAACCGCTGAGCCTCAGTGGCACCCCCATGAAGACAGGCTGTGGAGAGAATGCAGCACAAACGGGCCCGAGGGGCCTCGAGAAGCAGCAATCGAAGCAACACGCAGCAGATGGTCTGAGCCAGGTGCCCATCCGTGCCTCAGGTCACAGGTGGGAGGCAGCTAGTCCAAGGGCACAGGCAGGTGGCGGAGGTCGGGCCTCCCCGGCCCATGCTCGCCCACCGCCCCCGCCCTGCAGCGACTCGATGCAGAAGAGCAGAGAGGGAGGGAGGAAGCGGCTGGGCAGAGAGCAGCAGACACGAGAGGTCGCGGCAAGAAGGGGGGCAGGCAGGAGAGAAGGATTTGGGGGTCCTCTCCAGGCCCTGCAGGGGCGGCTGTTTCCACAACCTCGCCCAATTCCTTTGAGAAAGTCCCCTTCTGACATAAGCGGTGAGAGTTCCTGCCGCCTGCCACCGCCCACTTCCAGTTGCTCAGAGCAGAAAGGAAAGACTGGGAGCGGGGCCGGCTACCTGATTGGTCTCTGAGGACAGCACCCAGTTGTCCTTGGTCACGAGCATCTTCAGGGAGGAGACGTTGTTGTAGCTCAGGTACACCTGGAAGAGCACACGGAGGCTACCGCTACCCTGCCCCTCCCGGGGGGACGAAGCAGGGCAGTGGGCTCTGGGAAAGGAGGTCAAGGCTTGGCTCGACCTGATGTGTGACCCCAGACACCTTGCTCTGCCTCCTGGGGTCTCAGCTCCCTCCTCTCGAACAGGGGACACAGGCGAGCCCTTTGCTAACTGAACCAGTCACAAGGCATGGCATGGTACCAACGACCCTGTTCCCTTCGGGCCTTCCTCCAAAGCCACTCAGACCAGCAGGGAAGGGTGGGGGCCCTCATGGGCCTGAGGATTGTCCCCGTGGAGCAGAGGGCATTACCTGGTTGCTAGGGTCCCAGGGGACAGAGAGGGGCACCTCTGTCTGCTTACAGGACACAATGTACTTCCTAAGAGGGAGGGAAGATGACAACTGTTGGAAGTCCATCGCTTTCAACAGACTTCACTGCAGGCTGCGCGGGCGATCCTGCCTGCTAGGGAGCCTGGGGGAGAGCACACGAGCGCAGCCCACCACACCGCAGGCAGCGCGGAGGCGGGGAACCAACTGGCGGAAGGGTACAGGGTTAAGGCTCAGTCCCCCACACACCTGCTCAACGACTCTGCCCTCATGCCTCAGTGTCCTATCTGTGAAATGGGATCGGTGGTCATACCTGCCTCATAGTGTCATCACAAGGAGAACAGTGCTTGGCATACAGTAAGTGCTGCATAAATGCATACTTTCTTACTAACAGCGGTTTGTGAACCCTGGTGTGTTTACAGCCTCTAAAGTTTGTCAATGGCTTTCACAGCAGCGTCAGACACACCTGGGTCTCCGTCCAGAGCAACTGCGTCTCCTTCTGAGCCTCTCTTGCTCCATCTGCCACTCGGGCGTCAGAGCCGGCGGAAGGAGCTCAGCATTGCAAACTGGCCAGACCCCGCCAGGCTCGAATTCTGACTCTGCTGGTCATGCCTGTCTGTGTGCCTGTGGGCAAGCCACCTAACCCTCTGTCCTCAGCACACTCGCTTGCACAACGTGCCATCAGACCCCTATGTAATGAGGCCAACGAGAGGCTGCACGGGTGTGCCATGAAGGGCCCAACCTGGCCAGCCCTGAACCCCACCTCCCACCCACCGCCCAGCCCCACTCGCCTGTCCAGGCGGATCTTCTTCCTGGCACTGGCCTCTCGGTATCGCCGCTCGCCGTCCTGGGGAGGAAGCAGGGACAGGCTGTGGTGTGGGACGGCACCCAGCTAGTCCCCTGCCCCATCCCTGCCCTCTCCCCACCCCCAGGGTGCAAGGAGGCCCTGCAGCCCTCAAGTGAACTTCAGGCCTCACTGGGGCAGCCGGATCAAAACCTCCTGGCCGGGAAAGTGCCAGGGACCCTCAGACTCTCTGAGTGACCTTGGGAACACACTTCCCCTCGTTGGCCTCGGTTTCCTCTTCCGTAAAATGGATACTTAGAGGGCACTCACCATGGTAGCAAGAGCCCACATGTGTTGGGCCCTTGCTACGTGCCAGCCCCAAGTGCTTTCCGTCCACAGTTCCATGGAATCCCTACAACAGCCCGCAGAGGCTGCTGCGAGCCCTCTCCCAGTCCGCGGAGGAGGAAACTGAGACAGCGAGGTTGAGTGGCTCGCCCTAGTCATAGGGGTAAGAGGCGGGGCCAGGATCAGAACCCCGTGGCCTGACTTGAGCCCACCCGCGATGCCACCACCTCTGATGTCCCCCACATGCAAACACAACATGACGACTTCATGGGGAGCAGCCGTGGCCACAGCTCCCGATCCACCCACTCCGGACTGCCGCACTGCACAGCCCACGGAGGCGGGCGGCAGGGCAGCGACCTTCCCAGAGGGAGGGATGGCCTCTCCGTGGCCCCGGCCTGGCCCACAGGAGGCACAGAGAGCATATTTTAAGAGGCTTTGAAGCCAAGCCCTGACTCGTCCCTGGGCCCCTTGCTCTGCTATCACCATCGTGCTGTACTGAGAGCTTTCAGGGCTTAGCCAGGCAGAGCCAGTAGCCCACATACCACCCCACACCCTGGTGAGGCAGGGACTGCAGGTATGCCCACTTCACAGATGGGGACTGAAAGCTGGCAGAGGGCACCCACTTGGACGCAGCAGAGGTCAGGTTCCACCCACATCCGACTCCAGTGCTCTTCCAACTCTGCAGGCTTGTGAGGGCCCAGTAGCACCCAACCGTGAGCCAGACCTACACGCATGTTCCAAGTTCTGTTAGGCAAGGTGCCCGTCTTGCACAAGGACACTCAGAGCTGGCCGAGCCCCCAGGCCTGTCAGGGGGCTGGTAGGCCCCACCACTCCTGTGCAGAGAGAGGGGGACGGGAGCTTCAGCGGGGCAGGGCGCTGCTGCCACTCACCCCAGGCTGGGGCCGGATCCAGGGTAGCAACTGGGGCTGGTCATCTGCGTCCAGGACCACAAAGGTCATGAAGGCGCTGTTGATATGCCGCCGGTGGGTCTCGGCCTCCTGGCGATAGGCGTCCACACACACGCCCACCTCCATGCTGCGGGGAGGGAGAGCTGCTTGCGTGCTGGACAGACCTTCCCAAGGCCACACCCCTCCCCAGCACACACGCACGCACACACATGCAGGCACACATGCACATACACACGTGCATACATGTGTGCACATATACTCCCGCAGTTCTTCCAGCAACCTGGCTCATTGCCACTGGCAGGACACCCAGAACTGCTCCCTCCATCAGTGTTTACAGAGCACCCACTGTGTGTCCAGCCCCGTGGGACACGGCAATTAATACACCTGTCCAGTCCATGCCTCACGGGCCAACAGCTGGGGGAGGTGGAAACAAACAAGAAAGCAAAGATAACATGTAGTCAAAAACTGCAAAGGGCTCCGAACGGACGTAGCCCAGGAGGTGGAGGTGGACAGCCTAATTAGAAAAAATGTTCATTATGCACGTATCCACAAGCCCTATGACAGCCCTGCTCCTAACAGCTCAGCTGCTGCTATTCGTAGATATCTTATCAACTTTATTAATTATAAAAGCAGCCTCCACCATGCCCCCTTGCTTAGGAATTTCTCTGATCACAGAACGTGGACATTATACAGATGGGCAAACCAAGACCTAGCACTGGGCAATCATTTTCCCAAGGTCACATAACCAGTCAGGAAGAAAATCTGGACTAGAAACCAGGTCTCGCAGTTCCTGGGAAAGGGCTTTTCCCCTGCACAGCAGCAGCATGTGTGCTGGTCAGACTGCTAATAGCAACAGTAATAATAATAATAATAAAATCATCATCATCATAGCACCAAAGGCCGACCTTTACAGGATGTTTCCTCTGGCATTCTGCCAGTAACACTCCATTGAATACTCACAACTGTGAGGTCATTGTGGTGAGCCCCATTTTACAGGTGAAAGAACTGAGGCTCAGAGAGGTTAAGTAATGTGCCCCAGGTCACACAGCTAGTAAGAGGTGGAGCCAAACTTGAACTCAGGTGGCCTGGCTCAGATCCCTCACTTTTAATGATTGTATCATGACCTCTGATATCACCAAAAAATATACTTATGTAAAGTAAGCTTTCATGGGCCTAGGCATCAGAATTCATTCCAAAGTAAGGACTCTGGGGACTAATTTTTTAGGAAGTGGGTGGGAAAGGTTTGATAAGCAAATGAACGCTGGCAAGAAGTGGCCCCGAGATCCATTGTCCACCGTGGGCCAGGCAGAAGGGGCGAGAGGCAGACGCACTGAGCACATGGTGTGATTTGAGACCATGGGGGGCTCAGGGACTGGGGGAGCAAGAGGAGGGGCCCCAACCCAGCCTGGATGGCAGGACTGGGAGCCAGGGAAGGCTCCAGGGAACATCACAGTGAATTTGGGTGACGGTGGAGGGACCCAGCAGACAGGCAGGGTTTTAGACCTCGTCTGCAGGAAAAGGGTCCTTCCTAGCACGAGGAAGAGCCACGCCCAGCTCAGCCCCTCACCTGTGCTTGAATGCGTTGTTCACGATAGCCTTGAGCACCAGACGGTCCCCGACCTGGGATGGACCTCGGAAGTGGAACATCTCGATGGCCTTCAGTGTGGGGTGAGCACGGCAGAGTCGGCTGAGGAGGCAGGGGGTGGCGAGACAGGAGAAATGCCCCCAGCGCTTCAGCCACTAGCTTGGGCCAGGCTTCTCCCTGCCCCATCCCCAGACAGAGCCTGGAATCCCCACCACCCTCTGACCTACCCACTGCCACCCAACCCCGTGACAGTTCTGCTCAGAGGCATGGAAGCAAAGTCCCATTTCACAGCTTAGAATACTGAGGTCTATGTACTTGGCTGGAAAGGAGCTAACTTCGAGGTGGCAAAAGAAGGCCTCAGGCAGGGTAAACCCCTTCCCCACTTTCTTTCCAACTTTTAGCCCTTAGTACCTGCTGTTCCCACTACCTGGAGCCTTCCCCTTACCAAAGCTACTCGTCACCCAAGGCCCAGCTGAAGGGCTCCTCCTCCAGGCAGCCTTCCCTGACCAGCAGGCGCTCACCCTCCTCAGATCTCATCGAGCTCTCAGCAGGGCTGCCTGAACTGACCCTGCTTATGCACTGGCTCCCATAGGAGGGGCTCCAAAGGATGAGGAAGAATCTACCCGGCTGGGGAGGACATGGGCTAGGGAGGGCACCCCTGGCCAAGGGAACAACAAGTACAAAGTCATGGAGCTGGAAGAGTATCAATTAGTGAATGTTGGTTATCACAACTATTAAAAATTCCATGATATCCAGGGTGGAGCAAGCCCCCTGATGGGGGCACAGAGGTAATAGGAGAAGAAAGAACTATTTTCCCTTCTAAGAAGGGAACAGTCAGGGATGGCCTTGTGGAGGAGGAGGGCAGGATTTTCGCAGCCAAACAATAGTAGGGGGTGTAGCTGAGAAGTTACAGCAGGAGCAAAGGCAGGGCTGGGAAGGTGGGGGATGGGCACAGGAGCGGGGATATCAGGAGGAATGCAGGCAGGGCCAGATCAAGGAGAGGTTTCAAGTGCCAGGTCAAGGGACTGGTGTTCCCCACATAGGCAAGGGGGCTGTGGAGGGCTTTTTGAGTGGAGGAAGGAATGGTCATTTCACAAAAAATCACTCCTCTCTGGGTCTGAAAGCCCTGAGTTACCGTAACAGAACAGCCAAGCTTCTGAAGCCTTGAATGCCAACACCAAGTGAGGGTTTCTCCTCCCCCAGGATCTGGCTAAGGGAAGGAGGAAAAAGGTGGAGAGGGAAGGGCAGCATGCTCTCCCCTTACCTGGCTGCAATGGTGGCCACGTTCTCCATCCAGGCCATGATCTGGCCCCCAAATGTGTTGCCCTGGTGATTGGCATGTGGGGGCAAGACCAGCTCCACGCTCTCCACACGGGTCTTCTCTGCTGGTATCATGCGGCTGCAGTCTCTGCTCTCCAGATCTGACCAGGGAGTGGGCAAAGGGAGGAGGGCAGGAAAGTAAGAAGGTTCCCAGGGGCAGCCCTTCCCCATGGGCAGCCCCAGGACGCCCACCTTCACTGCTCCATCCAGCTCAGGTTCTTTTTTTTTTTTTTTTTTTTGAGACAAAGTCTCACTCTGTTGCCCTGGCTAGAGTGAGT
>CAUYSK010053201.1:0-33849 GCA_963575035.1 Avahi laniger
CTGGAAAGGGCTGGAACACATTCTACTAAGTGAGGTATCCCAAGAATGGAAAAATAAGCACCACATGTACTCACCATCAAATTGGTATTAACTGATCAACACATAAGTGCATATATAAGAATTGCATCTATTAGATATTGGGCAGGGGGGAGGAGGGAGGAGGGGATGGGTATATGCATACACAAAGAGTGCAATGTGCACCACGCAATGGGATGGACATAATTGAAACCTGGACTGAGGGGGGAGGGGGGGCAAGGGCAACACACGTAACCTAAACATCTGTACCCTCATATTATGCTGAAATAAAAAAAAAAAAAAAGAAAGCTGAAGCTGAGAGATGAAGAAGGTGAGCATAGCTTCCTGAGGTCCAATTCCACTAGAGAGACGGGAAATGGACTTAGATCCCAGCAAAGGAGAGGCTGCCTGGTAATTAACTCCGGCGCTCAGTGGTAACCCTAAATGATTATAGTCTACATATTTGAGCAAATATTAGGTTAGTAAGTATGAAATGTCCGTTTCCCTTAAATTCTAAGTTAAACAGTTGATATTTCTGACATTTCACTTTAACACTTCTTGTTTTATTTTTATTGTGAAGGTACATCCTCAGTTTTGCAAATGCACATTTGGCTTGTGATTATCTTTCAACTTTTTTTATAGAGTAATTTTTGTGAAACCACGGATAAGTTAAAAATCTGTGTTATTTTCAAATATGAGTTCCATCGTGGAACCAATGCAGCGCAGACTTCAAATTATCAATGAAATGTTTGGGAAGGATGCGGCTAATGAACACACAGTGCATCGATGGTTTGAGAAGTTCCATTCTGATGATTTTAATCTTGAAAATGAGCCACATAGGCAACCCGAAACCAAGGTGGATAATGATAAACTGAAAGCTGTAGAGGAGGTGAATCCATCGCAACTTGCATGTGAATTAGCAGCAAGGTTTGACATTACTATTCCAACAATGTTGGACTATTTGAAACAAATCGGAAAGGTAAAGAAGCTGGATAGATGGGTTCCACATGAATTAAATGAGCGTCAGAAGAGAAACCTCCTGAAGCTTGCATTTCTTTGCTGTCACAACATAAAGGCCAACTGTTTCTACACTGTATTGTTATATGTGATGAAAAATGGATTATTTTTGACAATTTCAAGCATTTGGCACAATGGTTGGATAAAGATGAAATGCCTAAACATAGTCCAAAATCAAACATTCATCATAAAAAGCTAACAGTCTGTTTGGTGGTCCAGCGCTGGTATTACCTACTACAGCTTCATGAAACCTGGTCAATCAATTACAGCGAGTGTCTGCTGCAACCAATGGGATGAAATGATGAGGATGTTTGCAGTAAAGCAGCTGATATTGGTCAATAGAGACAGGCCAATCCTCTTGCAAGACAATGCTGGATGACATGTCACACAAATAATGCTCGAAATACAGAGGCTGGACTTGGAAACTCTCTGTTATCCACCATATTCACTAGACCTTTCATCAACTGACTACCACTTCTCCCAGGCTTTGTACCATTTCTTGTAAGGAAAAATATTCAATTCTCAACAAGCTGTAGAAAAACACCTTTCGCAATTTCATTGTCACTCGCTCTACAGGCTTCTTTGCTGCTGGTATAAGCAAGCTACCATTAAGATGGCAACATTGTGTTGATAGTTTAAGCACATACTTTGATTAATTGTGCTGCTTCTTGTTTGAGAAAAAAGAAACTTTTGATTCAAAATCAGATATTTCATATATAATGACCTAATGGAAATGGAATAAAGCCCAACCTCTAATCTGACAATCCCTGATCAGATTAAATTTATGATTGACTTCTGAGCCACGGACTCTGACTTTTCCAAATGCCATCAGGATTTCTACCAGGCTGGTAACTCTGCTGAACCAAAACTCTCTTTTGTTAAACTGATGCTGGTAAGTTTGCCTATGTTTTGCTGACACTGATATTTTACATTTTACTTGGGTGCTGGAGAGAAGAAGGGAGAAAGTGAACTGGAAACCCTGGGACCTGTGTGGGTTGCATGAGTGTGAGCTTGTGCAGAGGAAACTCTCCACCTGAGTGGCCTGCAGCTGTGTTTATGAAACCCCTAAATTAGAATACATTTGGCATATGTTAAGAAAAAGTCTCAGAACTAAATTTATAAATTAGAATAGAATAATTCACACTTATAACAATATGAGCATTACTCACTTATAAATTTACTCCCCCAAAACAATATCCAAGAAATGTAACAACAATACTTGGTTAAAATGAGTTCACTTAACTCATTAGCAACTGTATTAAAAGATCAGAAATCAACCATTGAGATTATATCTGGTAAAATGTAAAATAGTGAATATATGGAAATTCCAATACTTTGCATTAAACTATTATGAGTAATACTTTTATAAAATTAGCTTTTCCTTATTTTTTAAACATTTTCTCACTGTTATTTTTTAATATGAAATGATGTGAAATAAAAACAACTACAAAGCTTTTTCTCCAAATCAAAAGTAGGGATTGAACTATATTATTGTTTGTTCTTTTGTTCAGTTTTTATTTCTCATGTCTTTGTCTTATGAAACTCCTGGGCTTTAAGATATAACCGGTAGTCACAGAAGTCATATTATATTCAGAGGGGAGTTTCTATCTTCATTCAAAATCATTACTAAAAATCTGAGTTTTTTAAAAATATATATACAGTAAAGATGGCAAGAACGCAGGAGATCTCTTTAGATTAAAATTGCACATCAGAATGAAATTAGAATTTATTCCCTTCCCATTCAAGTCTCTCAAGTATAACCAACTCGCCCATTCTCTGTGGATTATTACAAATATTTTCCATTCTCCTCAAATTCCACCTCCAAACCTACGAAAGCCCTGGTTTCTACCACCTCTGGGCATTTAAGCATGACGGAATCTGTCTCAGAGGTTTTCACCAGTTGCACAAACCCACTTTGTTTTGCCTCCGTGACAGGTTTCTTCCCTCCGGTCAGTTGGGAGCAGGTACTTGTGGCGGGAGGGAGCCCAGGTCCTCCCAGGTGCGCGGGTCTCACCCACCACCCCTCCACCTCCTCCTTTCTCGGCAGCCCTGACCCAGCAGGTGCCTTCTTGCTGCTCTCTATTCATGCTCGCCCTCTTTGTCTCCTCATCAGCATTTTAAAATGCTCAAGACTCTCCTGTCTTTAAGAAAAATAACTTTTCCAGTATCTTAAAAACAATTCCTTCAGTTATCCATTTGTCTCTTATTTCCCAACAAAACTTTCTGAAAACTCACGTACGTGTTCTCTGCATTTCCTCTTCACAACTCCCCAACTCCGCCACCTCTTTTCTCCCAGCCTTCAATTCAAACTGTCTCATGTAAGACAAAAGCGATTTCCTGTAGCCAGACCCAAGGAATGTTTTCACTCTCACCTTACCCCAAACTCCATCCTTTTCTCCCAAAGACACTGTCTTCCACCCAAAGGTCGGAGCCAGAGACCAAGCAAGAGGTGCCATTTGAAAGGGACTAATATCACCTTCCTGTTCTACCTCCCAACCCTCATGGATTCATCAGTGGGGTAAATGTGAAGCAGATTGTCAATGCTTTTAAAATATTTTAACAATTATCTCTGAAAATGTGTGTTTTTTTTGTTTTTGTAATTCTACTAGAGGTGTATAAAAGGACCGGATTTGATAACATTGGAATGCTTTCGTCCTTTTTTGTCTTGGCCAGCTTGGTGACTGAGAAATGGGATTTGCATTTTCAAATCTCAATAATGTGTGATGCTTTTTCAAGGTGGCTATTGGCCCTTGATTATTTTGGGATTGCATTTTTGTCCTTGGCTCATTTTCTTACTATGTTAACTTCTTGTTGGTTTGTAAACAGTCTAAAAGTTGCTATGAACCTTTGAAAAAGTTTTGTTTGCTTATGGAATACACCCAAGTTATACATTATTGTCAGTGTGCGTGTATACATATATATATATACAAAATATCAAATATCACAATGTTGACATTGTGTATAAGCATTGTGCATGTAAAATGTTGAAACTTTCTCAATAAATGAAAAGATGCCCCTTTTACACATCTGCATTTGTGAAATATAAAATTTCTCTAGATCTTGGCTCTTGGGGCAACTTCACATGCTGTGGGAACCCATCACGGTTTTTGATGGGTCACATCAAGGGACTTACATTGTCCATCACAGTATTTCAGATGACCACTGTTGTAAAGTTGGGTGCACATACTTACCAACCATAGTGATATGCAATTATACATTTTTGGTTTTTGGCCTATTTCTTTATGGATTTGGTTTTCTGCTCATAACTGTTATACCTATGTGACTGTCGTTAGTATACCTGAGTGTTCATGCTTGCAAAAATACGCCTGTTATTCTTGCCTATTTTATTGTGTAAAGTGGCCTATGAAGTGCTCTGTTGTGTTATATTTCTCAAATAAGTTCCCTTTTAAAAATGTAAATAAATATCTTTTAAAATTATTTTATAATTTTTTTTTCAGAATTGTATTTTTGGGATTTTGATCTTTGAGGATTTCAACATTCGGGATTATAGCATTTGGGACTGTGTCTGTTGGAACGGTAACCAACTCCCAGAGAATATCACTTCCAGTTCCTGGGAAGGGTTATGCACTAGCAGGCACATCACTGCTGTTTTCGCGTAAGTCCCCTAATGTTAACACGAACATATTAGGGTTTATTTTCCTCAAACAGTAAGTCCAAGGTGAAGTCCAGCTGCTCAGGGACTCAGGGTCTTCTGACTTTGCACTGCATCATGTGGCTTTCGGACTCAGGGTCACAGGACGGCTGCTGGTCCTCATTCCAGACAAGCAAAGGGGCAAGTGAAGAATTTTCTTCCCATGAGCTCCGTTTGGGCGTGACCACATCACTGTCAACACGTGTGCCTCAGGCTCTCCCCGGCTCATACCAGCAGAATAGCTCAGTACTGCTGTCTGGGAACATTTTTTCGAACCCCAGAGACAAGAGACTTGTGTTAATAAGAAAAAATGGAGAAATGAACATCAGGTAGGCAACACGCACTGACTGCCACAATGGGCTTTCTTTCCTCAACTAAGTAGAGAAAAATGGAGCTCCCGCTGTCGCAAAATGTTATATTGCCCGTGACCTGATTTTAAAAATACAAATACCATGGTATTCTTTGTTTCTATGGTAAATAATTCAGCAAATCTTCAGGCAGTGTTAACCATGTAAGAAATGTGACTTCTGGTCTTTAGACACTCCAACACCATCAACAGTTCCAAAGCAAGACATGTATTTCATTATTTTCGTTCATCAGCAATTTGTCTACTTCAACTCTTAATTTTCTTATTTTACATGTCTGCCCTGTGAACAGAGTTTGGGTTTGTGATTCCAGGGTGAAAAACAAACCCCACTTTGTAGTTCCACATTCTGCCTCCTCACCCCTCACACAGGAATTTTAGAACAGAGCGAGGTATAAAGGAAAAGGGAAGGTCAAAGGTTAAGAGATCATTGATATCTGCTTCACGAGGTTTTCAATATGGTAAAAATTGTTTAACTCATTTGAATACAGAAACCATTCTGGTTAGTTACTCTGTGACTGTAGCACATACAACACTCACAAAATACTCGTTTGATGA
This sequence comes from Avahi laniger, assembly GCA_963575035.1. Taxonomy (NCBI): domain Eukaryota; kingdom Metazoa; phylum Chordata; class Mammalia; order Primates; family Indriidae; genus Avahi; species Avahi laniger. The sequence continues at coordinate 5,607 of CAUYSK010053201.1, forward strand.
TTTGAGATATGAAAGATTTACAAAGATTTATATTTATACAGATCAATTGATATTGACTTCTCATAAAGTCTGACTACCTAGACCAAATTGAGAAGAAACTTTTATAATCATGGAGTTATTGTCAAAGATGATAATTGCCAAAATGGATAATTCAGGTAAAAATGGCCTCCATTTCATGCCTCAGTTATCAAATATTCACTGATCCTTCCCGGCGATTTTCCTATAAGAAGGAAAATTAGAAAAATCATTCAGTCTAGCTGTTTGACAATAAATACAACTACTAAGAATGCTTTTCTTTATAATTTTGTTATCGATACAAAAATTCTTAAAGATTTTTGATCATTTCTTCTTTGATTTCCCTAAACAGAGAACAGGGAGAAAAATTTGCTATTTTCTTCTAACAGCTCTTTTTTTAAATATAAACTTGAAGTCGTAATATGTAGTAAAACATGTTGAAACTACCATATCATAAAAAATGTGAGAAATTTCTCCCCTGATTTATGTGTAAAAGTGTGTTTGTGTTTGTGTGTGTGTGCATGAAATATGAAAGGTTAAATGCATTCAGGCTGAATTTAAAGGAAATATGTATAGACAGTGACTACTTTATATCTGTCTAGTTCTGTTTTAGCTTCTAACAAGTGCCTAAAGTCACATTTGGTTGTTTTGTATTGATGATAAGCACTGAAATGAGATGCAATGAAGAGAAAGTGAGCACATTTATTTCATATTTAAAAGGAGTACAAATCTGTGTTTCCAAATCATGACTTTAAAATCAGCTATGCAGACCACTGCAAGAACAGATTTTTGATGGCTGGATCATTTGTGTTTGTGTATTTGTGCACATTTTTTTGTTCATTATTGTAGTCACCCTTCACCTGTTCCTCTTCCCCGCAACAGGGATGGTCCAAGTATACCAAAAAGATGGCTCTTCAGAGGAAACATGGATAGGTGATGCTTACTGAATGTAGTTGAAAGGATTATTCTCCAGGTAGAAACTCAGCTCAAATTAGCTTAAAGTAAAATTAGAATTTAATTGTTCCCACAGCAGAAACCTTCAGGCATGGTTGGATCAAGGGTCTGACACACAAGGTCAAGGGGGTACCTCTATCTCCCATCTCTCCCCTCTGATAGTGAATCTTATGTGTTAACTAGGCTAGGCTATGTGTAGTACATTCTTATAACTTTATTTTGCCTCAATGTCTATTTTGAATACAAAATTAACTTTCTCATACCAGAAGTAGGGCTCAGTCATCCTTGACATGGTTTCCAGTTTTCCATCACATTCAGATGGCTTAAGCCAGTGGCCAGAGATAAGAACTTAGAGGCATCTCTCCCTGTGATGCTGGAACTTCAATTTAGCTGGGGGCTCTTAAAATACTGTGATATCCAGTTTGGGATCAAACACCACTTTAGATGTTGCTGTGAAAGTACTTTTATATGTGTTAATAAGATGTGATTAACATTTAAATCAGTGGACTTTCAGTAAAGCTGATTATACACCTCTCTCTCTCTCTCTCTCTCTCTCTCTCCATACATATACACATACATAGATACATACATATTTTTATACATATGTATAAATTTTTTTGCTTTCTCTTCCTTGCATCTCATTTTAGCAGTCATTAACAATGTAAAATAAATTAGGATTCTTAGATAGATAGTTAATAGATACTCTCAGATCATTTTCAGTTGTTTTGCCTCAAAAATAAACTGATTTCCAACCCATGAAAATACATAGAATCTTTCTTTTGCATAACAGTCCTGATACAATCAGGTCAGATCACGCCTGAATTCTGTCCCTCAGCTGCTACAGAGATATCCCACAAGAAGCCCTTTCTCTCCCACTGAGACCACTGGAAAGCCCTCTCCCTCCTTTACATTCCACCGTGAGCATAAACTCGGCTTTCTCAGCATGCTCTGTCATACAGTCACTTTAAAATACAGCCAATTTATTCTGTCTTTAACGTACCCATTTAGAAACCCTGATAACTCCTGGACTCACTATCCATGTTTCATGTTGACAACAAAATCACCTGTTTATATGCATAGTCCATATTCCATACGCAAATAGCCAGTCTTAATCTTCAGAAGGTAATTTAGTAGCATAAATTGTGAGCAAGCGAATGTACACATCCTGAAACAGATATTGAGGTCTTTTATTCCTTCACAATTTTGCAAGATTATTTCCATCATGTTCCAAAACTTTAATTCGATAAAATGGGCTCCCTCCCATCTTTCCCACTCCTGTACTTAGGAGAGAATAAAAACAAACCTGAAATTCCTGTTAATCATCTCAAACATACCGCCATTTCTCACAGCATCTCTCTTTGACGATATTCTTCCCCTAAACAGACTTCTGTCCTTTAGCACTTAGCACTTCTCAAGTCCAAAAGCAAAGGTTGGTTTACAGTCCACACTGCAAAAGTTCACTTCTAACTTGCTCTGTGCCAGATTGTTAGGAACCAGTTAACTAAATTACCATTGTCAATTATCCACATTCAATCGACACCACTATTAATAGATCCAATGATTAAAATCACATGCAATGATTTGTTTTGTTTTCTCTTGTTTTTCTTTGGGTGTTTAAGGGGTAGAAAATATTGTAGTCAGATTAAATAATAACCAGATTGTTCTTTGGTCTTTCCTATGGTGGCGGCTCACGCTGCAGGGGTGTCATATGGCTAGTCAGGGGTCAGAGATTATTTTGGTCATACAGATTATTTTGAGCTGGGAGGTCACTTTGACATGGGTGTAGACAACATGTTAGGGTGGAAATGTCCTCCCTTAGAGCGTCATCTGGAACGTGTGTATCAGCGTTTCACTGCATATGGTACTTGAGGTATTTCAGTGAGCCCCAAGGGAACATCTAGTGATGGTGTGCCAAAAATTGCGGCAATAAAGACATACTTGTAAGGTCTCCAGAAATTAATTATCTTTGAAAAAGGAGGTAAGATCAATGAGATTTACAAAAGCATAGAAAGATATCCATTTTTAACAAGAGAAAAATATGGCTAAAATGAAATTCTTCAGAAAGTCTAGGCATAAATAGTCAACTCCAACATATAAAAATAATGGAATAAATTGCCAAATAATCAATTTGCATACACTTTCACAATCACGGGGGATGTGGCAAAAAAAAAAAAAAAATACAGAGCTTTATAAGGAACCTATTAAGGAGCCCAAATCGATTTCCTCCAGCGTATAGTGACAAGCCCGAAAGATGAAGGGAAGTATCAGAGAACCCAGTCTGCTGTGAAAGCCACTGCACATTCCTGTGGCTCTCACTTGGATGGCAAGTTAGAAAGTTTGGCCGCTGGGATCTTAGAGGAGAAACACAAATGCATTGTAAAGTTAACCAGCACTGCAAACCAATAAACTGGGAACATAAACCAGATATGATATCCATCAATGATTTACTAAGAAAATCAATACTGTGCAAAATGAAATGAATTTAAGAAAAGGTTATCAATAATGACTAATAAAATCAGATAAAATAAAGAACAAAAATTGTTTTGTATTAATATAATTCTAATGAGACATTATTCCCTGGGGCCTTAATTATTCAGTCACCTTCATTTGTCTTATATTTTATTAAATAATTGAATAATTTCATTTTTATTATTACTGACGATATTGGAAGAACATGACTATATGACACTTCACATGCACCATTTCAGCTAATCCCAGCAGTGATGAAGTCACAACTTCTGTTTTACAGAGGAAGGAGCTGAGGCGTTGTAGTTCATGTGAAGTGTGTGACCCACACACGGTGGGTGATGGAGTCAGTGATCCGAGTCGGATCATCTGACCCCAGAGCCAAGCTCTGAACAACTCCAAGTCTCTGCCTCCCAAACTCCCATTGCTGTTACCTGGAATTTAAACCTTGAGAAGTATCTTGAAACCAAAGTCCCTAATTCCAACTCTGCTAGAGACTTGACTTGTATAGATGTTGAAAATGCTCCCTCTGAGAGTGTCTTTCTCTCAAAATATTTAAATCAACTTTTGTAGCAGGGACATAAAATACATATCCCCAGGGCCAGGTAGGTAACCTGAATGTGTGAGTTCCTTGAGTATAAGAAGATACAAAGTGGAGAGGCCTGTATCCAAACACACACACACACACACACACACACACACATATACACTCATTCAGGCATTGAAACTCTCTATTAGGACTCACAGTGCTAATCAAAGAAAAGCCTTCTGAAGTCCATATGGCACTGGTGGGCAGGAGTTTATGATCCAAGTTCTAATGTTTTCAGTAAAATCCAGTCAGATGAGTGATCAGTTAAAACTTTGCTCAAAGCACAGTTAGGTAAGACTGTGTCTCCAGACTTTGATGCACTTTGGTGAATGCTCTAAATAAGTATATTGTGCATGGGCATTCTTTTGCAAAATTGAAAAGGAAAACTACAGGAATAAAACATTAAGTAACAAAATTGAGCTATCATATTGAGCAGTAGCAGAATGAAAACTGGATCATATGAATATTCTAATGAGATGTATTTTTAATGCTGTTACTATTATAGAATTCTATTTTCAGAGGTCAAGTTCTTGTCCTCATCCAATGTCTACAGTCTGTGATTGTTTCAAAATAAAAACTTAAGAATGACAAAATGTAATATCTAATCTATGCAAACTACGTGAACATTTGAATCTATTCTGCAGAATGTTTAATGAGAAAAGTTAAGGAATTTTTTTTATTTCAGCATATTATGGGGGTACAGTTGTTTAGGTTATGTATGTTGCCTTTGCCCCCCCCAAGTCCGAGTTTCAAATATGTCCATCCTTCGGGTGGTGCACATTGCACTCTTTGTGTATGTATATACCCGTTGCCTCCTCCCTCCTTCCCCCTCCTCCCTGCCCAACATCCAATAGATGTTATTCTTATATGTGCATGTAGAAGACTGAACCAGGATCCACATCTTTCACCTCTCACAAAAATCAGCTCACGCTGGGTAACAGATTTAAACCTAAGGAGTGAAACTATTAGAATTCTAGAGGAAGATGTTGGAAATACTCTTCTAGACATTGTTTTATTTTTTAAAAGAGGAAAGGTTTTATTTAAATTGTATTACCTTGAAATATAGGAGAAAAATTATGAAGTAACAGAAATCAAAGAAGTATTATCAAGGTATGTTTGCTGTATGCTTGGTTACTTGAAACATAGAAATGTCTTACATTGATTTTGCTACAGCTGTTATTCTTTGTCTTCCTAATGATAAAATTTTGTAAACTAAAATTTGGAATTAAGTTTTCTTTAAAGACACAAATTTCTGAAACTTATGTATAAAATATGTGTGATCATATTATAGGTGCAAGACATAGAAGTTTTTTTGTAATATTCTCCTGAAATATGATTACTGCTGCAAATTATTGTTTTCTTAGAGCAAGAAGCTGCTCTAAGAGGTGATTTAAGAACACATGCCACCTCTGTCTTTCCTTGAAGGCATTGCAGTCTGTGAGAGAGAAAGCACGCACAAATAACTACAAAACAAGTCAGCAAGACAGGAGTACATTCAATGTTGCTTCTGGGTCTATACGGTTCATTCTTAAACATTAAATTTGTGGAACCTCTCCACAAGTTGGTGGAAGAGAAAAGAATGGATGATATTGTTCTGAATTTACCAATGAAGATGTAAACTCAAACCACCCAACGGCACTGTCATCAACTGAGAAATACAGGTTTTCACTCCCTCCTGATACACAAAGCTATACTTAGAATTCAGGGGTGGGAATAGTTATTATGTGCACCTATCTCAAGTTTAGTAATCAGAAAAGCTTTTGATTTGAGTCAGGAAGGACAGGTGTGAGTTATCTTCATGGAGTGGAGGGTGTCGAGTATTTCAGACGGAGGACAGAGCATGGGTAAAGGATGGACATAACGCAGTGTAAAGGATGCTCAGGTTACTTATAGCAACACATCACCAGGTTGTGTACTGCCAGGTTCCTGCACAGACTCAGGGCAGAGGATGGAAAGGAAGGCAGCATGTGCCACTCTTCTTGGATTTAACAATTTAGTCTGTGGAAATTGAAAATCACTACCAATATATAAGCAAGACAGTAATAGATTAAATAGGAAATTTGGGAAGAGTAACTTGGAAGAGTCTTGTAGGCTCACCTCAACAGAATCTTTCTGGGGAGGCAGGGTGGAGGGAAGTGGGAATTAATACTGGGATGAGGACAAGAAACTCAACTGAAATTATTTAATCATAAAAGAGTTTAACATTTCACAAAACAAAAACATTGAGATGTGCTGACTGGAGTCCAGGTACTGAAATTGCATTGTGAGAAACCCACCCCTCCTCCTCCATCTCTTGGTTCCCCTTTCTCTGTGCCAGCTTTTCTCACACACGCAGGAGATGAGAGGGTACAGGAAACACTCAGCTTACAGTTGGTACAGCCCAGCATCCCAGGAAGGAAGATAGATTCTCTCCCGCGGTATCAGTTTCTCACCCAAGAAAGGACTTGGATTGGTTTCTTTGAGTGTCTCGTGCTCACAAGTCTCTAAGCAACTAGGGAGAGGGGAAAGCAGGTCAATCAATGTGAGTCTCACACTTATGCCCTTGGCTGGGATACAGAGAAGTAACAAACCAACAGAAAACACTGAGGGTTTAAATTAATGAAATCTTGTTTACTGCTTATTCTGAATCTATTTAGAATCAACTTGGCCTCTGCACTGTTTCATCGTCATTTCTAGACCCCATTTTGTTAAGAATAACAAGTAATTGTAGTTCTCCCTGTATATGTCTCTCACATCTTTTGTTAAATATATTCCTAGATATTTAATTTTCTTTGAGGCTATTGTAAAAGGTATTGCATTTTTGATTTGAATTTTGGCTTGACTGTTATTGGCATGTATGAATGCCTCTGATTTGTGTGTATTGATTTTGTATCCTGAGCCTTTACTGAATTCATTTATCAATTCTAGGAAGTCTCTTGGATGAATCCTTGGGGTTTTCTAGATATAATAACATAACATCAGCAAAGAGCAAGAGTTTGATTTCATCTGCCCCATTTGGACACCCTTAATACCCCTCTCTTGTCTAAATGCTCTAGCAAGGACTTTGAGCACTATGTTGAATAGAAGTGGAGACAGTGGGCAAACTTGTCTGGTTTTGGTTCTAAGTGGGAATGGTTTCAATTTTTTCCCCATTCAGTATGATATTGGCTGTGGTTTTGTCATAAAAGGACTTGATAATTTTAAGGTATGAGCCATCTATGCCTATTTTGTTAAGAGTTTTTATCATAAAGGTGTGTTGGACTTTGTCAAATGCTTTTTCTGCATCTATCGAGAGAATCATATGATCTTTGTTCTTGCTTTTATTTATGAGGTGAATTGTATTTATGGAAGATGTAAATAGATAGAAAAATCTACTTTGCTCATGGATTGGTAGGATCAATATTGTTAAAATGTCCATACTACCTAAAGTGATCTACAGAATTAATGCAATCCCATTAAAGTACCATCATCATTCTTTACAGATCTAGAAAAAATAATTCTATGCTTTGTATGGAACCAGAGAAGACCTTGTATAGCCAAAGCAATCTTAATTAAAAAGAACAAACTGGGAGGTATCATCTACCAGACTTTAAACTGTACTACAGGGCTACAATAACTAAAACAGCATGGTACTGGCACAAGAACAGAGACACAGACCTTTGGAACAGGACTGAGAATCCAGAGATGAAACCACCTGCATATGGTCATCTAATCTTTGACAAAGCAGACAAAAATATACACTGGGGAAAGGAATCTCTTTTCAGTAAATGGTCCTGGGAAAACTGGATAGCTATATGCAGAAGAATGAAACTGGATCCCCACCTCTCACCTCTCACAAAAATCAGTTCAAGATGGATAACAGACTTAAAGCTAAAGGATGAAACCTTAAGAATTCTGGAAGAAGATGTCGGGAAGACCCTTTCAGACATCAGCCTAGGCAAAGAATTTTTGAATAAGACCCCCAAAGCAGTCACCATAGCAACAAAAATAAATAAATGGGATCTGATCAAATTAAAAAGCTTTTGCACGGTCAAGGAAATTATCATTAGAGTGAATAGACAGGTCACAGAATGGGAGAAAATATTTGCTCTCCACACATCTAATAAAGGGCTCATAACAAGACTCTATCTAGAACTTAAAAAAATCAACAAGAAAAAAATCAAACAACCACATCAATAAATGGGCAAAAGAAATGAACAGAAACTTTTCAAAAGAAGACAAAATAACGGCCAGCAAACATATAAAAAAATGTTCAAAATCTCTAATCATTAGAGAAATGCAAATCAAAACCACAATGAGATATCATCTATCCAGAGTGAGATTGGCCTCTAACAAAAAATCCCAAAACAACAAATGTTGGCGAGGATGTGGAGAGAAAGGAACACTCTTACATTGCTGGTGGGACTGAAAATTAGTGCAACCTCTGTGGGAAAGAATTTGGAGATACCTCAAATAGCTAAAAATAGAAATACCATTTGATCCAGAATTAGCACTATTAGGCATCTACCCCAAAGAGCAAAAGATATTCTATGATAAAGACATCTGCACCCAAATGTTTATGTCAGCACGATTCACTATTGCAAGGATGTGGAAACAACCCAAGTGCCCATCAATTCATGAGTGGATTATTAAAATTTGGCATATGTATACAATAGAATATTACTCAATTATAAGAAATGACAGTGATCTAGTACCTCTTATATTTTCCTGGATTGAGTCTGAGCCCATTATCCAAAATGAGGTATCACAAGATCGGAAGAATGGGCTCCACTTGTACTCACCATCAAATTGGCACTAACTGGTTAAAACTATGGTGCTCAGATGGTAGTAATATTCTCCAGGGATTAGGGGCTGGGGGGTAAACTCACAACTAAAGGACACGGGGAGCATTGTAGTGGGGAAGGGCATGCCTCTAACTCTCACTTGGGTAAGGCAAAGACATAAAATGTAACCAAAATGTTTGTACCCTCATAATACCCTAAAATAAAAATAAATAAATAAATAAAAGTTGAAGCCCTAACTTAAGTAGGGCAAAGGCAATATATGTAACTTAAACATTTGTACCCCCCTAATATGCTGAAATGAAAAAAAAATTAAAAGAACATAAAGAATAACAAGTAATCACCAAAACCGGTGTCCAACCCTTTTAATCAGTGAATAACAACTATAACTGATTCTCATAGTTAGAGGTTTACCAGCCCCTAACCACTACTGCTTTAAAGCCTGCCAGTCCCTGTGGGAAATACTGGACTTAACAAGTATTTATCTTCCTTGCTTAAGGAAATAGAAATATATATAAGAATATGTGTGTGTGTGTGTGTGTGTGTGTGTGTGTATGCATAATTTTCCTGTAAATTTCTCAACAATGATATCAGATCTTACTTGTTTCTGAGGTTTCATTGCTAAATTTATTTTGTTATTCTCTGATTATTTTTTTAAAAATACCTTCTTATAAAGGAAATTGACCTTCTTTGGGAAGAGGGTACAGCATTTGGCAAATATGCTCACCATTACTCTTCTTATTCTGTTAGTGCTTTCTTTACTTTCACTTCTTATTCATCTACCTGTACAAAATTTTGTCTCACATGTTTCTGTTTTGCTCCATTTTATGTCTGTGAAGTGCGTCAGGAAGAGACAGAAGCAGAGACCATATACTCCTGTAGCAAAGCCAGGCCCACAGACTGATGTTTGCAGATGGCAGCCAATTTGTACAAGATGATTTGTCAGTAATGCTCTGCCCTCCAGACCACCAACTAAATCCACATGAGGACACACTTTGTCTTATCAAATCATGAAATAGGATCACTTTGCTAGCTACATATTCTGGAGTTGGTCTGTTAGGTTGCAGATCAGATGAATTATTCCTATATTTTTCCAGGACCCAAGATGGCATTCATTAGCTTGGACTTTTGCCCAGGTATAGCTTTATATGTGTTTGTTGTGCACTTGTGCCCACACCAAACGCTCATTCTTATGTCCTCTCAAAATGATCCTCGTGATTAGCTTGATTAGTGGTAAGAGTTTATTAAAGAAGACTTAGAATTGCAATAGCCATTATGGAAATATTTTGATATATGGAAGGTATGTTTAAAAGAACCTCTAGAAAAGAAATAAAACATCAAACATATGATTACATGATGAAACCTCGACAAAAATAAAAAATCCAGGTAAGCCTCCCTCAAAGACTCTATGTAGAAAGCCAAGGAAAAATGTTTACCGCCCCCCCACGTCTTCTGAAACCTTCCTCCCCGCATGTCTCTGTATCTGGCTTTGTCTTCTCCACCCTCTCACACCCCTTCCACGTCGTCTGTTCCTCTCCCTGAGCTGCTTAAGGTGCTACATTTCCCTCAGGGTTCTGCTCGTGTTTTTACTTTAAGCATGAAAAAAATCACATTGAACAGTTTCCTTTGTATTTTTCTAGATCTATAGAAGAAAAACTCAAATCCCCTGGACTAAAGATGACTCGAGAGCTGTATCCTAACTTTTAAAAGTATATATGCAAAAACAGACAGAAATCAGTGACTGAATTCAGGATTTTGTTAGATAATTATTGTCCCAGAGTGCTATTTTTGTACCATCAAGTACATTTCCTTTTAGGCCCTTAGAAGGGGAAAAATGGTTGAGGTGGCACAGTAGGAAATGCCAGGAGAAGATTTAAATAATCTGCCAGTGCATAAATTAGAAAATGGCTTTGAGAGTGCATTTTTAAAAGAAATGTATTATCTAAGGCCATTATGAAGACTTTCCCTTAAATTCAAACTGGGAAAATATGTGAACTTATAAACAAAATGAAAATGAATCAAAATAAAGATGATTACATTTTTAAAATAGACTTCAGAAATACTTCAAACAATGTTCTGGGGTATACAAAGAGCTGAAGTAAAGAGAGACTTGTTACTCTTTAAAACTGGGTCAAAGATCAAAAAGAGGACTTAAAAATGCAATTGGAGATTGCTAATTTAGAAGATTTTGAAAATATGGATAGACATTTTCAAAAAGCCCTAAAAAGTGTTTGTAAATTATATATCTGCTAAAGAACTACTATTAAGAATATATAAGAATCTCTAAAACTCAACAACAAAATATCAAACAACCCAGTCCAAAAATGGGCAAAGGATTTAAATAAAAATTTCTCTAAAGAAGATACACCAAAGGCCAATAAGCTCATGAAAAGATGCTCAGTATCACTAATCATTAGGGAAATGCAAATTAAAACTATAATATGTTACCACTTCATACACATTAGAATAGCATTTTCCCAAAAATGGAAAACAACAGGTGTGTGTCCAGGATGTGGAGAAATTGGAACCCCTGTACATTGATGGTGGGAATGTAAAACATGCAGTTACTGTGGAAGCCAGTGTGGTAGTTCCTCAAGATTCTAAACACAGATTTACTACATGATTCAACAATTCTAATGCTAGTTATATAACACAAAAGAATTGACAGCAGATATTTGAGCAGATAATTGTACACCAAAGTCGATAGCAGCATTATTCACGTTAGTATAAAGGCAGAAACAACCCAAAGGTTCACTGACAGGTGATTCAATAAGCAAAATGTGGTATGTACACACAATGGAATATTATTCAGCGTTAAAAAGGAATGAAATTCTGATACGTGCTACAACATAGAGAAACCTTGAAAACATTACACCAAGTGAAATAAACCAGACACAAAAGAATTAATATTGTTTGATTCAATTTATATGAGCTACTCAAATGCATAGAGACAGAAAGCATAACAGTGGTTACCAGTGTACCAGGAAGGAACGGAAGTTATTACAGGCACCGAGTTTCAGTTAGGAACAATGAAAAAATTCTGGAGATGGATTGTGGTGATGGTGGCACAACAGTGTGAATGTACTCAATGCCACTTAAAATTCTAAAAAGGTTAAGATGATAAATTTTATTTCATGTCTACTTTACCGCAATGAAAAGAAAAAAGTCCTAGAAAGTAAGCCAGCTAAGAAAAAAATGTAATCCCTTCTATCTTTAAACAAAACAAAACAAAACCTGGATCCCATAATGAAAATAAGACTAACAGGAGGTCAGTTCTTCCAGAATTAGCAGCCTGTGGACCACGGTCCTTATATATGTTAAAAGCACAAGGGCCACTGGAAGGACCACTGTCCCATACTGTCTAAGAAACAGAGGACAGCTTTCCAAAATCGTTCTGAAGATGCTTTGCCAAAGGAAGCATCAACACCCCACCTTCCATGTTTTATTTTCTTCCAAAATCTCATGTTAAAACACTATAAAACCAAAATGTAAAAGAATATGGCATTTTGGCCTGGGTGCCTCTGTGCCTACCATCAACCTTGATCAACGATGATTTCAAGTACCCATGATTTGTGCCCAGGTCTTAACCTGTAAAGGTAACTGAGTGCTAACGCAGAAAGGTCAGTACCATTGAAAGCAAAGTTTAATGTTACTCACAGTTCTCCTGTACAAAAGGCACAGCATGCCATACAGGTCCACAGGGGACACCAGTGTCAGTCACGAGGCAGAAAGGAGTGAGGAGCAAGCACAGGCTGGGGACTTTTTCGTGGAGTCTGTGGGAAGGCAAGGAACAGGCACAGCAGGATTAGTAATTTTGGCAGGCTTTGGGGCACATTACTGTCCTAACTTGAATGCTACCTGGCCCTGGGTGGATTTAGGGCACGAGAAATATTGGCTGGATGTGTCAGAGTCAGAGAAAGGAGGTGTTGGGAATGTGGACCTGGGTCGGCTGGTTTGTATATGAAATCACTGACAAGTTGTTTATTGTCTCTAGAAATTCGTTAGCCTTAGAAAGAGAAAGTCTCTCCCTAGCCAGCAAGGCCCCCTAAAGATGTGTAAACATCACTAATATAGAAAATTTTAAAATATGATTAAGACAATCAGATACCTTGGAATTCGAAAATTACACAAGTGGTGGAAATTTCTAACAATCTTTTCTTCATGGCACAAACTGTAACTGTCATTTGGGGACCCTGATCAGAAGAACATAGTTCTCTAAGTCACAACTTCTACAAAACTTGAGGAGTTAAGCTTTAAAGGGAAGAAACCAAACAAAGTGAACTGCAGAGGAATAATTTTAGAAGTGACTGAAAATTCTCCTTTACCTGGTCAAATTATAGTCCTTCTAGATATTAACCTAAGCAAATAGTAAGTTATATTCTGAGAAACCCTGTAAGCAATAGGCTTCTTAGACAAGGGAAGATGATTGGAGAAGAATTCTTAAAACACCAGACTGATTTTCCCAGATTCTCCCAGTGTATCACAGAAAATATAACACTATGTTTTAGTCATTTCAACTCAAAATCATGGAAATCTCAAGACTGTGATTATGTTTTTGAAATGTGAGATGTGTCCACTTGCATACTAGGCGTGTTAGATATTTCCATACAAAATTTTACCAATATTGTTTGTTTATGGGTTTTATATTAAAAATGAAAAAGAGAAAAAAAATAAAAAAGACAACATCAGGTTTGTTTTGTAATACTTCAGATCCCCTTGTAGAATCAATCCCTTACCAGATGGCCAAACATTTAAAATGGCTGAATTTAGGGCCTTGGCCTAGGGCATGTTAAATTATTAAAAATTAAAATGGTAAATATATTCACTTATAGTTGATGTGCTTTCGAAGTAGTTTAAGACTTCAGAATTCTATGGAAACAAAGAGTGTCCTTAACTTCCTGAGGTACCCCAATGAAGATCGCCAAAATATGTAAGAATTACTTGATGTCTGGACACTATTCAAAACACCTGTCATCATAAACATCATAAAGGTCCACAGTGAGCAAGGAAATAATTGGGCAGATTTTCATGTTAAACACTCTGCTCTTACTCAATGGCTTTTTGTAGAGAAGGATAATTTCATGAAGAATCTGTAAAGGTGGGACTGTGACTAGAATCACAGCTTAAGGAACCCTTTCAGCATTTACAAATGGCTTTTATACAATTGCCTCCATGTGTGGATTATAAATATGGAGCACACCACCCTCGCATGCCCTTTCATCCTTCTGCCTTCCTCGTGACCTCCCTAAGGTACTACATTTCCCTCGAGTTTCTGTTTGTGTTTTTACATTAAAACATAGTCATAGTACATTTATTTTTCTGGGTAGGTTGAAGTAATTCTTTGTAAAGAAACTTTATCACTCAAAGTCCTTTAGAAATGATAATATTTTGTGTTCTCTAGTTAAAGAGTTCCAACTTATCCTAGAGTGATAATAAGTAGGAAGCTTATTTGTGATTTGGGTAAGTCTTTTCTTCCTAATCAGAAAATTCCCTGTCCTTGGAAAAAGTTGAATGAATAAATAGAATATTGAATAAAAATTGTTTAAATTATCAGACACCTTTCAAATCTCATGGCCTAAAATACTACCCTCAGCTTTTGTGGCCCTGAGCTATTCCTCCCTCAGGAACTTATGTTAATATTAATATATTTTCTCCCTCTGAACTGGCCATGGACAGGCTCATGTCATTGAAAAATACCTCCACTTATTCTTTCTCCCTACATATACATACACATAAACACACACATATAATTCCTGTACTAATATATACAGTAATATGTAATATATACAATTCCTGTGTTAACCTAGCTGAATACTGCAAAGGAATAGCCCAGTATACTCAGTCCTCACATTCAGTTGAGCTTCATTAAGCCAAGATTTTAAGGACACACCTGGGAAAAGCACAGCCCACAAAGTATTTGCTGTGGACTGGGCTCTCCATAGAAGAGGTTGAGGATTTCGCATCTAAAGGAAAAAGAGGGTGCACAGGAAAAAGGGAGGGTGAGGGTCGTGAGCAGAGGGGCAATGGATGGTGTTCTTAGGAAGAAGTTCTGTGTGGTGTCCAGAACATTCAAAACAGGGGGTAGAGGAAGTAGTCAGTGTTGTCCATCTTCTCAGGGTGGGTGGAAGAGTGATCATATCTCTTTATTGATTTGCATCTGTGGAGATAAACTCGTAATCAGCATTTAAAAGTTCATTCAGGCTACATTCCTAAGGTTATAATTGACATGTACTCATTTTATAGGGGCTGTATATCTTGAAAGGTATTTTTGGTTTGTTTGTTTCTTTGTTTGTTTTTTAGGGCTAAAGGAAATAAGAAATATTTTAACTCAAAATACATTTCTTTGTCATATTTTGAAATGGCTATGGGCAAATAGAAATATAGTAGGTGGGGAAGTTGTTCTTTGTGAATCATCAAATCATCCCCTAATTGACCTAAAACTTGATGATTTAATGTTCTAGAAAAAGGCAGCAAAGAATGACAGTCCTCCAACCATACTGATAAGAACTCATCCTGTACTCATGACTACCATAATGGTATTTCAATGGCAGGAATTGACTTTTAAGTGCATGCTATCCAATTAAAACAACATCACCTATTCTTAAATGATAAAAATGTGAAAAATACAGCAATTGGACATATTAAACTGAGGCTCTGCAAGGAATTCTGGAAGCAGATGGTCCTGGAAAGCTGAATGGTGACATAATGTCTTCAGAGCAAGCAGACGACTGCGTGAAATAGCTTCTACCCAAGACCATCAGAACAAGACTCTCTTACATCCTTGGGACATTTCCTCTGCTACTCTTAGTCATATTTTGGGTCATATTTCTTTTGGTTATCTTTTTTTTTAACAGTTGATATCATACACTTTCTCTTAACCCATTGTGTTTCTCAAAGTAATAATAACAACTTGCTCAAGTCTACTTTTTTCTACAATCACCACCTCAACTTTATAATTCAGATATCATAAGCTATTTCTAGTACAAAAAAAATTTAAGAATTTTCTAGCATATTACCCATTGCTAATTCTTAAAAAAAGAAAAAAAAACTCAAATAATGAGCCCTAATAGCAATCAATGCTATTAAAGTATAACTTTATTGGGGATATTCTAATGACTAATTATCTTTAACAAGTGTTAGACTGATAAACATTCAGGAAACGGTGACTATAATTTTATTTATATAAAAACATAACTTGGCCTAATCATATGATTTGATATATTTCTAATCATACTTTCTCTGTGGTAATTTTTCATGGTATTTCTTTTGTACAATGCTATAAATCAAATCCCCAATGAGACTCAAACCTTTGAAACCATCTCTAACATTATAAAATGACAAAAAGTTCTAAATGTTTAGGCCTGTAAAAAAATAGAGAAGAAAGTAAACATATGTTACACCAAATTACTCAACAATGACTCAAAGGCAAACACAAGAAGAAATGATGATGCACTACCAATCAAATTTCTGTGAATTATACATCAACATTGCAGATAATCAACATCCTTGGCTGTGAATTTGGATAAGAGATAACCAGAAGAGAAGATTCTGAGAAAAGAGTTCCCTCACTCTCAGGAAACGATGGATTGCCCTGTAAGCATGACAATTAACCACCAGAAATAGTTTTAATCACAAGATCAATGACACCTCAGCTCATGACATCACTTTTTAAAGCCATCAAACCAGGGATGGGCCACACTTCCGAAAGTCCACCGATTAGCAGCACAGACTCATCAGGAGCAGTCCTTGTGCAAGCCAGTCAGTCAGCACCGGACACACACCTGGGACAGCGATCACTCAAGAAATAACCAATGTCTAAACACCTCCACCTATCGAAGCCCACCAATTAATAGAAAGATCCCAGTGGTTAATTGAGCATTTTATAGTGATACGACTTTCTTTGTTTTAGATATGTAGGATATAAATGCAGGGACCAGTAGAGAACATGCCTGCGTATTGGTGGACAGATCCATCAAATCTTCTTCTGAATTTTACCAAAGGAAGAATTTTTAGTTTTAAGAAAAATAAAGAGATAAAAATTTTGTTACAGAAAGTTCAAAATCACTCTCCTAAATTTCTCTTAAGAAAAACAAAAAAGCTGATGTTACTCAGAACAGTCCTACCTTCAGGGAATATTCAGGGTAAAGCAGTGTTAGCTACAAGTCCTTTTTGATATCTTGTCTTGCTCTGCTTTCTGCTCTGTGGACTCAGAATTTGTCTAACTTCTTTAATAACTTTGCCCAAATTTATATGAGAGAAAAAAACAGTAAACCTTACATATAAGATGATGATTGTGTAAAATATGGTATCGTATGTTCCAGACATTTTTTTCTTAGAATAACCACCTCTTTTTGGATTTGATGAGAACAGGCAACACCCATCCTGCCCCTACCCCAACACACAGAAATTATAAATAGAGAACTCATTAAACCCTTGCAGAGCAGTCAAACCAACAAAAGATTTAGCGTTTTTTTTTAAGAAAAGGGAGCAAGGAAAGATCATCTAACAATTTGGTTTAAATAATCTTTGACTTTGATCCATTTGTTTTTGCAAATTCACCTCTGCTTCAATAACATAGTAAAGCAAGAAAACAAAAATCCTGTGTTAAAAAGGACATAAAATTTGATTTTTCCCAAAGCAGTGGAAGGATTGGGAGCCATTCAGAGGATGCACAAACTAAGACACATTAATACACTCTTGTACATAAAAGTAAAATGGCCATGAACATAAAACATTTCCTTAAATGTTCTTCAAATTTAATTTCAATTTTAATAATGGCCACTTTTCCCTGATCTTTAAATGATTCACAACAACCAGTTGTGTGATATGAAAACCAATGAGTTGGCTTTTTTATATTGTTATACTTTAAGGGATAATAAATGGAGTTAATAATTCAAAATGTCTTCTTAATATCTTAATTAACATTCTTTTTGCTAATGAGCTGTTTTTAAATTGCATTATTCCTTGGAGAATATGCTTCAATATAGTCTTTCCTTTAAATTCTTTATAATAACAGTGTGCTTAGCCACAAATAGAGGATTAGTTTTCCTTAAAACTATAGAAAAATTGGAAGATACAGAGTTTGAATAAAATTAAAAAGACACCACATAATTCCTAGTTTATTTCAGGCTTATCTTCTTTGAGACCCAGACCATGATTGACATTGAGTGCAAAACTGAGTGTGTAATCCCAGCCTTTATGACACATGTAATTGGAGTGCACACCTGAATGAGGAAATCAACAAACTACCACCACCACTGTGTAAGTTGTGCATTTCAGAGATGTGATGTGCACTTGCTCTATCCAATCAACCCATCCCAAGAAGAATCCCAAGAGGAATTAGCACACTCCATGGGACATTATACTGGTGTGTACAACGTTAAAGGGATATTTTAGCACCCTGAGTCTAAAGGGCAAGGCCTTGTTACAAACCATGGGTATATGCTAAGAGGAGGGAGCTTCTTCCAAAACCCAAAGAAAGAATAATAGCTAAAGAAAAGGAATATCTACAGAAAGCAGTGGCCCTCAGTGAAACATCAAAGCTACCACCAACTCATGGTCTAGCAGGCAGGTAATAAATATTCAATCTCCATTCTCCTCTGATTGCACAAGCTCAGTTGGAAGCCTGGGGACAGTGGAGCCAGTCCATGAAGGTCAGCCAGGGAAGGACAACACAATGGAGGGAGGGACGAACAGAGGACTTCCTCCTCAAGGGGCAGCAAGAACATACCTTTCCACTGAGGCTGTCCTCTCCCTGCCCGTTACTCTGACCGCCTGGTGCCGCTTCTCTCTGGAAGAGCTGCTCACTGTGACCTCATCATGAGCAGGGGCAATGTCTCATTAATCAATGCCTCCCCAGTACCTGGCATAAAAAGTGTACACTAGAAATGTTTGCTGATTGAATAAGTGAATAATCTATTGGTATAATCAATATATTTACTGTAAATTGAAGTTTATCATTGTATAAATATATGAGGTACAAAGTGATGCTATGATTTATGAATACAACATGGAATAACTGAGATAGTTAATATATCCATCAACTCCAGTTCTTAACATTTTCTGTGGTGAGAAGATTTGAAATTTACTCTCTTAGCAATTTCAAAATATAAAGTACTCTCTTATTAACTACACGCACCACACTGTGCAATAGAACATTTGAAATATTAATGAATGTTATGAAAAATTTCTGATTAACTGAGGAAGAATAAATATGTTGGAACCCACTTACCATACCATGAGTGCCTTATGTATTTCAGGCAACAATTTCTCTATTTTCTCTAAGAACAATCTCACAGAGCTTTCAGAGTCCACTTCCCTATCACTCATGACTATTACGAGTCCTCCATCGGAGACAATATCCTAAAGAGAAACTGATCCAGAACAGAGAAACTCCAAGCTTCCCACTGTTTCCTGGGTCCTTCCCTCTCGCCTGTCTGTCCTGTGATTACGGTTTGGTGGCGAGTTCCTGACTCATCTTCAAACACAGAGTGAGCTCTTTCAATGGTCACAAAATTCACTTTTGACCAATCTCTCCTAATCAAACTAAAAAGGGAAGGTTCTATGTTAAATTCCCTACACAACTAAGAATCCAAGTCCATTTTCTTTTTTTCAACTTCAGTAGTTTCTCAAGCTGAACTGTGTCCTCTTAGGCCCTTGTCTCACTGGCTCTTCTCTCTTCTCACATCTCTTCCAGAGAATTCCAAATCCCTCAGTCATTTATGCATTCTCTTACCTGAGCATGTCTCAGGAGTCACCCCCATTATCTGAAGTGGCTTTTGATAAATCAAAATATTTCCTCTAAACAAATATAGCATGAACCTCAGCCTACTGCAATTGTCAAGGAATGCTAATTTGTAAAGAAATAATAGCTGACATTTATCTAGAATCAGCTCTCTTTTTAAATGAACTCTTTAAATCACTGTTAACACCTCTATATAATAGATATATTTATTAACTTCATTTCATGGGATGAGAAACTGAACTTAACCAATCAATTCCTACCGTTACAATGACCCACAAATCAAATCCCCAGACTGTATCAATCACCAGCGAGATGATGACCACGTGTGCTTATCCTTCTCAAGACCCATTCCATTTGTCAAAAACTCCCTGCACTGCATAGCGGATGTAAGTAATTATTGTTGAGGAATAAGCAAAAACATGTAATGTGCAGGTAGCAGAGCTCAGAAGCCAGGAACTCAACTGCAGAGCAAGCTTTCTGGGCACAGATCCTGGCACCCTTGCTTATTCAACACGTAACTTGATGATGAACGTTACTTAACCTCTCGAGCCTCAATTTCCTCATTGGAAAGTGAGGACAATAAGGGAATGTGCCTCAGTAGGTGCAGAATAAGAGTTAAATTAGCTCGGGTGGGTTAATATTGGCAAACAACTTACAGGTTGGTACACTATAATTTCCAAACTATATTTTATTTACCAAACACTTATATAACATATATTGGCCTCCATTTATTAAATGCTAAATTGGAGATATAGCTTCAAGTTTGTAATAAAGTTTCTCCAACTTTCACATTTTAGAAGCCTATAATATTTTTCACAGTGAAAAGAAAATTTAGAACGAAGGTCTTTGGCAGCCTAGTAAAAGACAGGTCAGGGATGCAATACGTTTTTATGCTATAAATCAGCTCTTAGCTCTTTAACAAATGCTTTCCTTCAACAAGATCTCATTTATTAAATAACACTCTTGCAAACTAGGAATAGAAAATATTCCCATTCTATTTTTTTATTTCAATTAATTCGGGGGGTACAAATGGTTTTTGTTATATGGGTGAGTTGTATCACGCTGATGTCAGGGCATCCACTGTGCCCACCACCAGAACAGTATACATTGTCCCTGGTGAGGAGATGCTTGTACCTCACTCCCGTCTCACGCTCTCCCCTTCTTAGTTTCCAATACCCATTGTACCATTTTAAGACCATATATATCCCTCATTTAGCTCCCACTTTAAGTGAGAACATGTGAGGAGATGTAGAGTCTGTGATACCACTGAAGACAAAGCACCGCCCCTCAGGGCAGGGACAGACACCAGACCACGCAGGTAGGACCCTGAGGAGCAGAAGCACTGACCCTTTGCCTGGGTTTGTGGAGGACACAGGGCACTGTACGGAAGGGGATGTTGGGTGCCTCTGAACAGGAAAGTTTTAACATTCACAATGAGAAGGTGTGAGAAGTGATGAATGGGCCAGGAAAATAGAGGAGCTAGGAAGGTACAGGCTTATTGATTTTCCGGTAGGAAACCAGCTACAAGTAATAATGTCTAATACTCGTTGAGCATTTCTAGGCATCAAACATTGTGCTGCGAGCTTTGCAGCTCATGTCATCCTCCCAAGGGCGTTATGGCACAGGCTGTAATTTTGTGCTCATCTTGCAGGTAAGGAAACTGAGACTCACAGATTCAAAGTAAATTCATGAAAATTATAGAGCTAGTGAAAAAGGGAGAAAGAAAGAAGAAAGGGAAGAAGGAAGGAAGGAAGGCAGGCCTTGCCCATCTTCTAACCATTCTGGTGCACTTGCTATCTAACCATTACTGTGATGTTTATTAAACCTCCAGGTAGCTCCAAAATGAAATGACAACCCTTCTCATTCTCTTTCTTTTATTTAAAATGTGTCCTGTCCATTGCAGGTTCACTGCGTTTGACTTCGCTCCTTTGCGAAGCAAATCCATGGGCTCAGACACTTGCCAAGGGCTTCTAAAGATTTACGGAAACATAAAATAAATCAAGCTACGGGGAAAATACACATGAGAGAGCAATCTGCTCCTGATATCATCAAGGCCCGCTCAGCCCTCCAATAGGGTCCCTTCCTTTACATTCATATCCAGGGTGTTTGATTTTGAAAATGGGAGGGGAAAGTGGAAATTTTGGCGAGGATGCATTAAGCAGAAAGATTGTGGGCCTCACTTCCTAGTTAAGTATCTGTATCATCTGAGCACCCGTCACAGTTCTAAAAAGGTTTCACCAAAAATTAAACAACAACAAAAAAAACAACGTAATTCCCCTACCACTAGTAAAGACACTTGGGAACAGGGTGGAAGCATAAACTGGGATAACCTTCGCAAAGGTCAAATTAGCAATCAAACCAAAAGCTTCAAACATACCCATTACTTTGACCCAGCAACTTCATTTACAGGAAATGCCCTAAGACACACTTACGATTATATTCATCATGGCCTTGTTTGTAGCAATGACACCTGGAAACCACCTAACCTTCCCCAGAGACTGTACATTCCTGACACAGAAACTGTAAAGCCACTTAACATGAAGCAGCAGCATACCTTACAGGCTTATTGCATGGAAGATATTCACATATAATGTTAAGAGAGAAAAAATAAGTTAAACAGTATTCAACTCTATATTATAAAAATATTTGTATATTCTCAATAAAACAGATATCAAAGTTTTGCCGTCATCTCTGGATGACAGGTCCACAGAGCAGACACTGCTCTTCATCTACATATTAACTATGCTGCCTTTCTTTCTCAGTGAATCTCTGTTTTGGAATTGTGCCCATAAAGAACTGTATTCCCAGCCTCCCTTACACCTGGGCTTTAACCAAGTGAGATGCTGCCGGCCAGCAGTTGCTAGGGCAGTTTTGCTGCTAATCCGCAGGACCACCTCTCCTCATCCCCTCTCACCCTCCAGCCCTGCCTCCCTTCCTGCTTGCAACAGCAGGAAGGAAAGACTTGCTAAGAAGAGCAGAGTCGAAAAGTCAAAGGAGCCTTCCCCTGAAGTCACTGTGCTAGCCCTGGAATGGCCACTTTCGGCGTTCTTACATGAGACACACAGCTCTTGTGAGTACACCACCCTTTCTTGGGTTTCTGTGATGTCCTAATATTCCTAACTAATAGAAACATTTTTGTCCATTTTAAAATATGGACAAGAAAAAAAAATCAACTTGAAAATTCTCTTGTTATTTAAGTAACAAGAAATTTTAAATGATATAAGCAACAAAAGCATGTGTCTGAACTGTCTCCATGAGATTATTGGGGACATGGCAGGGCTTGGGTCGGGTCCGGCCTTCCACAGGCCTGAGATTTCCCTTTCCTGATAAAACAAATGATCCAGATTAAACATTGTCTCCTGTCAGACCTCACTTCAGTTTGGGTTCTTTGTTTCTTTCATTTGTCTATATTCTTCCAATTTATTTGTCAAAACACAATCTGTAAGTCTTACAAAAGCACACGTGGGTGCCCCTCATTCTTTCCCTTAACCACATTTCAACCTGAGTTTACTGTTTCTCTGACCCTCTCCATCTGCCTCCTTGTTCTATCCCATTGCAGAGGATGGGACATCCATTCAGGTCGAGAACTTGCCCTTCTTAACCCCTCCTGTCATATTTATAAATGTGTCCCTCACTAGCCACGCCCTTCCCATGGTCCACACTGTCATATCTTCAACTTTTAAAGTATTGGTGACAACCACGGTCCAAATACAGATATGAAAGGGCCTTCAGTATCCTCTTTAAAAAAAGTAAACTTTGGAAGGTGTTTTTTTTTTTTTTTAACACTCCTTTTGTTTATCTAGAAATCCTTTGGCTAGGCTTATTTTGACTTTTAAGCACGTCATATTGCCTTGGCAGGGTAGTAGCCTGGAAGTAAAAACAGGCATTTCTGTTAGCTTATTAATTATATAAGCTCTTTCTAGGGTGGTATCTGTCAACTGTTTGGAAAGCAACCTCTCTGAACAATTTGACTGCCTTTTTCTTGGGAGGCAGAGCTATTGCAAGAAAAACTGCACAATTACCCATAAAAAATTCTGGAAAACATTTTTTCTCAGATTTAAAATAAAAAAAATAAAAAAAACTACCTCTGCCCTTCACTTACTGTCCTGCCTCACTCATTCTAAGCATTGGGTCCAAGTTGGCCTCCCTTCAGGCTTAAATCGTCTCATCTCTTTTTTTAATCTTCCCAATAGTTGAAGCACATCTTCCATCAGGTCAAATGCTACCTTCGGAGGCTGAAATGTATGGTCTCTCCCCAGCCACATTTTACCCTAGGTGGCATGAAACACCCTGTGCAGTTGCCAATCACATTCCCTTTGGATGGACCATGGGGCTCCCCGTGTTTCTTAGGGGCCAGTGCTGTGCTCTGAGATGTTGGAAACTGAGCTATCTGGGGCTTCAGCTCTGTCAGGAAAGGGCCAAAGACAAGTAAGCAGTGGCCCCTACGGGTGTTCTGGAGTGTCATCACTAGGAAGAAAGTCACATTAGTGGTTCTTAAAATGTAGCTCGCTGGTGACACACAGTAATAAATACGTTTAAAGAATTCTTCTCACAGCTCCAAAAGATTCCTAAGAAATGGATTATTTGAAGCATTTTAAACAGGAGTATATGCAATGATTTTTCACTTAGAAATTTAATTCAATAAAATAGACTATAATTTTAAGGTAGGAATCAATCATTTCAGCAATGTTGACATTCCTGAAAA
Organism: Avahi laniger; assembly: GCA_963575035.1. Classification (NCBI taxonomy): domain Eukaryota; kingdom Metazoa; phylum Chordata; class Mammalia; order Primates; family Indriidae; genus Avahi; species Avahi laniger. The sequence continues at coordinate 29,840 of CAUYSK010053201.1, forward strand.
TTTAGTAATATAACTCTAGTTCATGTTTATTTTACCTAGTCTTGACCATTCCTCCACATTTAATGTTTCTGTTGTTGTTCACTTTATATAAGTAAAATTAACATACTTTCTGATATACTAAGAGTATTTTAAAATACATTTGTAGAGTGGTATAACCACCACTACAATCAAGGATACAGAAAAGTTCCATCACCCTCAAAACTCTCCAGAGCTGCCCTCTTGTGGTTACACTCTCCCCTCAATCTTACCGTCAGCCGCCCCAGTGATCTATTCTTTCTTCCCCTAGTTTCACTTTTCTAGAATGTCATATGAATGGAGTCATACAATATGTAACCTTCGGAAACTAGCTTATTTCACTCAATAAAATTATTTTGAGATTCATCCGTGTGGTTGCATGTGTTAATAGTTTGTTGCTTCTTATTACTAAGTCATATTCTGTTGTATGGATGTACCACAGTTGGTTTATTAATTCACATTGAAGGATTTTCGAATAGTTTTCACTTTGGGGAAAGTTGGAGTAGAGCTACTATCAACATGTTATATACAGGTATCTGTGGACATCATATTTCATTTCTCAAAAGAGTGTGATCACAGGGTCATATGGAAAATATATATGTCATTTATAAGAAAAAACTAAATTGCAAATTTATGTTGTTTAATATTGAATTTTATTTTATTACTTTGTAGAGTACTGGGACTTGTTCTGGTGATTAATTATGTTACTTTTGGTTGGCTTGCCTATTTCAATATTTGATTTTTGTTTTCCTTAGAGTGGATACAGAGCATATTTTATCATTATAGACTAGCTTTCAATATGCATTTATATCCTACATTCTTCCATATCACATAGGCTGTGGGCTCTTTATCATGGGCTACTCTTTTCCAATCATAGCTCAGAATTAGTTCCTACATAAGCATGGAATTTCTACGTAGAAAGCACAGGTTGTTCATGTTTATGTCACGGGTAGAACTGTTTCCCAGTATATGACCCTACAGATGAACAAAATTCAGTTACAGTTCCTCCCTACACAAAAGTGTACTATCCTTGAAGAGGACTATATAGGCATAGTCCGATCTAAATTTTACCCTCCACTTCTCTACAGGGATGTGTACCACCTGTGGAAGTTATCAATATCAAAATGAAGTCACTTATATCAAATCCTAACAAAATGGAGCTGAGAGGCCATGAAGAAGGAGCCCTCATGTACGTTTGCCTGGTAATAGGAACTATCACAAGAGACTCCGCCAAAATGACAACCCTGCACAAAGACACAACCTTGCACAAAGATAATCACTGTGAGGATGCCTGTCCAGTAACTGCCTGTTTCGCAGATGGACTAATGCCACCCTGATTATTAATTTAGCCGAAGATAAGTTTCAAAATTACTAATGTAAATGCCCTCATTTTGTCTTTAAAAACCCTTACCTTCCTTGTCCTCCCTAGGTGTGCCTGTGGTTCACCAGAGTTTGCATACTCCAGGCTGCAAATGCCTGCTATTCCTGAATAAGTTCTTTGCTCTGGAAAGCTAATCTCTCTGCGGTTTACACTTCAATTCTGATTTTCACAATCATCTGTTTTAATAAACTGTAGTTTAGGGGACATTAGACATTGTTGTTAGAGTTTTCCGGATGGTAAAGGATTAGGTATCACAACTTTTTCTGTAAATTTATTTCCTTAGAGCTACCCTTTGAGTATGATCAGAGTGGACTTCAGGGAAATGGGGTACTTAGTTCTAGGATACATGGGCCATAGTACTTTACGTGCAATATAAGAGCAATATAGACCAGCTTTCCAAGAGAAATAGTTTCCCTCTTCAAAACACATCAAATCATTAAAGGGAAAATCCAATGTAATGTGGCAGATATGATAATCATCTCCCCCAAGAGGATAAAAACCGACAATATTCTCTCTAATGAATCCATTTGTGAATTACATGTGTTAACTTGCTTTTTCTTTAGGCTGCCAAAATTTTGTAATTAACTATGCCCAGGGCTGGCACTATGGATTTAAGATTGAGACATGCCCTGGATTTTTTTCCCCCTAAATCCCTTCCTCTGCATTATTTTTTTTTCCAAGAACCTAATGCTTTTATTTCCACTCACCTCACTAAACTTCGCAATGCAGGTGAGCTGTCACCCTCAGGGTACTAGAAACAGATTCCAAGGGCATTTCCACTGAGGTTGGCTGAAATCTCATCATCTCACAAAGGGTAACCTTCACGAGCCCCAAAATCTCATTATACCGTTCAACAATAAGGTTTATTGTTACCTGGGCCTCATTTTAATTTTATTATACTGTTGAAACTTGTTCGTTTTCTGAAAAGCTTCCAGGAAATAACCTGACTAAATTGTAAAGTTAACAGTGATGGGTTTAAGATAAACAAGACGGTTGGCTATTTTCTAAGCAATGAGAGCTCACCTGATTTCCTGATCTCCAGGTTTAGTAATTTGACATTTGCTGACTGCCAACGACAGAGGCCCATCCTTAACCAAAGCTCCAGCCCCCTGCCCAAGGGACCTTCATTCTCTCAACACACCTATCATCTTTCCTTCTTCCTCTCACTCCACAGTTGCAAAGCCTCTTTCTCCTGGGTGTGCTGGAGTTAACGCCTTCAGGTCTGTGAACGGACTGCGACTCCCCAGCGATGTCTTCCAGGGGCTGATTCTTCCCCAAGCAGCAATTCGATTTGGAAACTTAAATTGTTGTTGGCAGCCCCTTGCCCGTGGGTAGCAGTGAAGGAAAAGCACATCCCTCCCACACCACAGCCGTACCAGCTCCACCTGTAACTGTTGGACATGTTTGTGGTTCTCATAGTTTTTTCTTTTTAAGAAAAAAGTGATGAAACTTAAAAAAAAATGAACCATTCTGGAATTAAAGTTCTTTTAATTTTTGTTTTCTTTTTGTTCTGTAACAAAAGTAGCCAAAGCCCTCCTTGGTGGGGCCCTTCTTGGTCTTTCTAACTTCTCTCTTTTCCTCTTACCTGTATCCACAGAGATGCTCTGTTCCTGTGCAAATCACCTGTTTACCAGCTTCACGGCAACACCCACAAGGATCCCCACTTCCTTTCATTGACTAATACCCTTTCCTTTGCCTTGAATGGACAACTACTGATTGTTGACACCTGCCCTTCAGGACTTGCTCAATCCCCATCTCTTCAGGAAAGCGACCGGTTATTCCTGTCTCAGGGTTCTCGTGATCATACCCGCAGCAACTTCACAACAAATCTGGGAGGATGCTCCTCCTTGATGGCTCCGTCAGAGGCGTGCACAGTATTCTCGGGTCTTCCACACCACGTGACTCCTCAACTAGTCCTACTCACCTGAGAACACTCAGCAAAAAATGGGCTGCTAACCAGTAATTAATAGAGACTCAAAAATTCTTTCTTTTCACATAACTGTAGATGAAGTTTTGAATTATTGGAAAGGCATCTTCCTGAGATTGCCCATACCTAAAGATTCATTCTTAGAGTCAGCTGCTATGAAAGGGCTGATTTTTGCTAAATTATGTTTATCCAAGTAGGTGCCAGTCCAAGTTGGTGCTCCATTGGTGAGGCATTTGCATGCAGTTAGTCAACCTCATTTGATTAGTGACCTCCAATTTGTGAACACAAGAAGATATGGATGAATGAGAAGAGAAAGAAGAAAAGAGAACAGCATATATCTTTGATATTCCTTAGTGAATGCCAATCACATCTTGACACAGGCATTTGTTAAACTTATTAAAATGCTTTAAAGTGTCTATCATGCTGGTCCTCATTAATCCAGTCATTTCCTGTGTGATCTCTGCTTTTATAAAAAGGTTTTCACAACTGCTGCCTACACATGCAGTGATTGTATTATTATGTTCAAGGACAAATCATCCCACATTCATTCTGCAAACTGTGCATAGTTATGTGATCCTGCTCTCCCATGAATCTGGAGTTTACTCATGCACATTTACATTTCATATCTCCTGCACGTGCCAGTGTTCTCTGACCTGGTTCACTCTGAGAGAGTGGAGGGCAGTGGGT
>CAUYSK010053204.1:0-14890 GCA_963575035.1 Avahi laniger
ATAAATTATCCTGGGACAAATGGATAAAACAATGTGGAATAAAGGAAACTTGACCCCTTCATCATACCACACACAAAAACCAATTCTAGGTAGATGGAATATGAGAGGTAAAACAATTATATTCTAGAACAGCAGTCCCCAGCCTTTCTGGCACCAGGGACTGGTTTCATGGAAGACAACTTTTCCATGGATGGGGTGGGGGTAGGGAGCAGGGGCAGAGCTCAGGCCAAGATGTGAGCGGTGCGGGGGTGGGGGGTGGGGGTGGGGAGTGGCTGTAAATACAGATGACGCTTCACTCCCTCACCCGCGGCTCACCTCCTGCTGTGCGGCCTGGTTCCTAACAGGCTATGGACCAATACTGGTCCTGGGCCCTGGTGTTGGGGACTGCGGTTCTAGAAGATAACTTAGGAGAAAAATCTTTATGGTCCAAGGTGGGAAAAGCATTAACTATAAAAGAAAATAAGGACAAATACGGGTACATGAACAATAAGAACTTCTTTTCATCAAAAAAGAGGGAAAAGGCAAAACAGAAAGGCGGAAAATATTTGCAACAAGTATTACATATTTGCAATGTATTTACAAAGGTTTTGTCTTCAAAATGTGAGAAAAGAAAGAAAATCATTAAAAAACAACTTATTAAACATATAAGAGACTTGAACAGACACTCCTCAAAATATAAAATTAAAATGGCCAAAACATAGATGAAAATTTGCCTAACTTCTTTTGTAATGAGAGAGACAAAAATTAAAACCATAAGAAGCTACTCCTTGCCATCTTCCTGAAAGGCAAAAATTAATAGGACTGAAAAATGCCTAGCATTGTTGAGGATGTGGAACAAGGGGAGCTCATGTTCACTGAAGGGTTTATTGGTATGGCCACTCTGGAAAACAGTACAGTATTATCTATTAAGGTAGCAGATACATGTATTCAATGACTTGGCAATTACAGTCCTAGCTGTATGCCCCACATAAAGGGGGACACACGTGCAAGAATGTTCACGGAAGCATTATTATAGTTGAAACAACCCAAATGTCCTATCTAGACTGGATACATAAATTGTGGTATATTCATGTAATAAGGTACTGTACAGTCATGAAAGTAAATGAACTACATGCAAATGCAACAGCATGGACGCCTATCACAAGCGCAATGCTGAGTGAATGACGTTGGTTTTAAAAGCATGCCTGCACTGTGACTCCACTGACGTCAGTGAGCGGCAAGGGTGGGCGAAGCATTCTTGGCAGAGAGACTTGGTAAGGAGGTATTGTCACGGAAGCCAGGACAGAGGTTGTCTTTGGGGGCATATAAAGGTTGGTGATCAGGAGCAGGGGGTTTCTGGGATTCTAGAAACATTCTGTTTCTTGGCCAGAACAGTGCTTGCATGGGATGTCACTGTGACAGTCAATTGAAATGTTCTTTTTTTTTTTTTTATTTTGTGCACTTCTCTGAAAATGATTTTAAGAGAATAGAAAAAATACGCATATATGTATCCTTTGATTTAACATTTCCACGTTTATTTATTTATTTCATAGATACAATTATATGTGAGTGAAATGATATGTGTACTAAGATACTCATGGTGACATTGTTCGCAATATCAAAAGATTAGCATCAACTGAAATGTTCTTTAGTACAGACCAGTTAAATAATTTATGAAAGATCCATACAATAAAATATAAAACAGCTGTTAAAAAAGTGAATGACACAGCTCAATGTATACTTATCTGGGAAGCTCTTCAGTACTAGATGAATGAAAAGACAGGGTTCAGAATAGTACGTATGCAACATTTATGTGCATGAAAGGCATGGTATATTTCTAAAACTAATAGTAGTAATTTCCTTTGGAGAGAGAACTATGTGGCTAGAAGACAGGAAGGGAAGAATTTTGTTCTCTCTCCACCCCCCCCCATATATATAAACTTAGTTTCAAACTTTTCGAAATACGAAAAATATTGTAAAAACAAGCAAACAAGAATTGCCCCACTGGTCAGATATTTTGCTAAGCACGTAGCATATAAAATACAATGATTAATATTTATCGCAATTTTCCAGACAGAGAAACTGAGGCTTAGAAAGCTAAAAGACTTGTCTGAGATCATTCAGCGAATAAGAGGTGGAGCTGGAATTCAAACCAAGTCTGTGTGAAAGGAGATCCAGCCCTTAAGAAAAAAAAAGGAGCTCTCTGGCCCTGGTCTTACTAAGCTTAGTGTGGGCCCATTTTGAAAATCTGTAATAAGCCAACGATACCAATGACACCTTGTGCTAAAATGGCATTAAAATCATTATGTGTTTTTGCAGTTCTTTTGATTCCATTCAAGTTGCTCAGTGACAACTGCCAAATGAAGCAAAATAAAAATAGAGGTGGAAGCTTAGAAATTAAGATTTCTTACAGAGAATCCTTATAATATTATTCACTTTTCTTTTGTTGGAAAGTGCTTTGACTATATTTTACTTTATGGCCATGTAATTTTATTAATGTTATAACAAATTCTATCTCTTTAATGAGACTTACTATAATTCTTTCTATTAATATAACCTTATATTTTATTTTTTTTTCATTTTTAGCATTTATCAGAGTCTGTCTCCCATATCTTCCATATCCAAGTGGTACCAAACAAATTCTAACCATTCTATTTTTATTTATTTATTTATTATTTCAAAAAGTTTATGGGGTACAAGTGCGTTTTGTTACATGGGTGAATTTTATCATGTTGAAATCAGGGCTTTCGATACACCTGTCACAAGAATAGTGTATATTGTACCCAATGGGTAGATTTTCATCCCTTCCCACCTTCCCCCCTTTTTAGTTTCCAATGTCTATTATATCTCTTTATGACTATGTATATTTCTCATTTAGGTCCCACTTATAAGTGAGAAAATGTGATATTTGTTTTTCTGTTCCTGAGATACTTCACTTAGGGTAGTGGTCTCCAGTTCTATCCAAGTTGCTGTAAAAGACATTATTTCATTCCTTTTTGTGGCTGAGTAGTACTCCATGGTGTGTGTGTGTGTGTGTGTGTGTATGTGTGTGTGTGTATACACCACATTTTCTTTATCCACTCATCAGTTGATGGGCACTTAGGTTGGTTCCATGTCTTTGCAATTGTGAATTGTGCTGCGATAAACATTCAGGTGCAGTTATCTTTTATAAAATAACTTCTTTTCCTTTGCGTAGATACTCAGTACTGGAATCACTGGGTAGAATGGTAGGTCTACTTTTAATTCTTTGAGCAGTCTTCGTATTGCTGTCCACAGTGGTTGTAATCATTTACATTTTCACCAACAGTGCATTAGCATTCCCTTCTCTCTGCAACCACGCCAACATTGATTGTTTTTTGACTTTTTTTTTTAATTTCAGCATATTTTGGGGGTACAGATGTTTAGGTTATGTATGTTGCCCTTGCCTCCCTACTCCCCCCAAGTCCCAGTTTCAAGTGTGCCCATCCCTTGATGGTGCGCATCGCACTCTTTGTGTATGCAAATACCCGTCCCCCAGTCCCCTCTTCCCCCTCCCCCCTGCCCGACTTTTTAATAATAGCAAGTCTGACCGGGTTAAGATGGCATCTCATTGTGGTTTTAATTTGCATTTCCCTGGTAATTAGTGATGTTGAGCATTTTTTCATATGTTTATTGGCAATTTCTCTATCTTTTGAGAAAAATCTATTCATGTCTTTTGCCTACATTTTAATGTTTTTTTTTTTCTTGCTGATTTGTTTGAGTTCTTTGTAGATTCTGGTTATTAATCCTTTGTTGGATATATAGTTTGTGAATATTTTCTTCCATTCTGTAGGTTGTCTGTTTACTATGTTGATTTTTCCTTTCCTATGCAGAAACTTTTTAGTTTAATTAAGTCCCATTTATTTATTTTTGTTGTTGCTGTATTTCCCAGCTGGTCCTTGTTCACCTCCACTCAAGCGTCTAGCTCATCTTCCCTGACTAGTAGGGGCTTCAAGCCACTGCAAGACTCTTGACTGAGCATGTGCAGCAGTGGTGACCCTTTAGAGACCGTGGCTTTCTCTAGTTCTCCCCACAAGCTCCTCCTTTGTGGTTTTGCTTTGGTGGCTAGATGAACTAGTTTTCGGATTTTGTTGCAGACTCTGACTTGTCCTCCCTTGCCAATGTTCTAGGTAGACTTTTCCTCTGACCCCCTGACCTTCACTTCCCCAGCTCCTCCAACATTTGTGTACAGTCTAATTCCTAAAATAAATCTGTTTTCCCCATAATACTCATGGTGGCTATGAACCCTGACTGATACTGGGAAGTTTCTTGAATAGGTCATAAACCTTGACTAGAATACTCCCTTCCTCTGTCCCCATCATTAGCATGACAAACTCTTATGTTTTTCAAGGTTCAGTTTAAATATGTCTTCCATTGTGAAAACTTCTAGAACCTTCCTCCTTGCCAGCCTTTTGCACAAACAGTGATTCTGAAACACTTAGGATACTTTACTTCCCACTTGTACTATAGTTTGGTGTTTGTTAACCTGTCCCCACCACTATATTGTGAGCAATTTAAGGTAAAGGAACCTGTTTTGCTATTTTTCCTATCTTTCCCTATTCTTCCACCTCCTGTCTCATTTAGTACTGTGCACAGCTCCAGTAATTGATTTGAGCTTATTGACTTACATATACATAGCAGTTGCTTCCAAATCCGTAAGGATTTGAAAGGCCTCAGGAGGATTCATAGTTGAGAATTGGTTGATGTAATAGGTAAAAACATAGGGGAAATGAGGAAGTGGATAGACACACAAAAGTATTTTTAACTATTTTATGAGATGAAAATAAAACAGTAAAATGAACACACTAAAGAGAACACCAATGGCATATGCTACCCATTATTAGTTGGTTACAAAAATGACATGACAGTTAATTTCTATTTGCCACTCTTTGGTACTGAAAACAATCCATTGTTTTAACACTTTTGAAAAATGAATTCATCTCTCTCTTCTTTTTTCCAGATAACATGCATGTTGGAAGGGCTTTTATTTGTGTCTTTGCTATTAATGCATTTAGTGCCTTTTCTCATGGCACAGAGTTGTTGCCTCTTATTTCTCAGGTCTTATTCATATTAAAAAATGCAGAGTGACTTGCATATTAAAGATGAAGAAAAGTAAAGGAAACAAAAACTAACAAACAAGCAAACTCTAAACCTTTGGGGAAATTTTTTTTTAACATTTTTCCTCTCACTGAGTAGGTATTTCTCACCCGCTCTCCCTAATACATAGACATTTAGAAACTTCATGCCAGAGCACACTCAGCTTTCACACTCATACCTCCATTTCCTGCCTTCCAACAGGCACAGGAGTGCAGTTTTGAGGCTGGGTTTTACCTTGTTTCAACATCCTGAGAGAGAGAGAGAGAGAGAGAGAGAGAGAGAGAGAGGGAGAGAGAGGGGAGAGAGAAAACATTGCAAAAACTCCAGCCCATGTTCTGTTTTGCTGTTCTGTCTGTTTTGCTCCCTTTCCTATTCCCTACACCACTTTCTCTTTTTCTAATTATCCCCGGTTGGAGGGGCTCATAAATCTCATACACTGTAACTGAAGTGAAATTCTCGCAGTTGCTGAAAAGCTGCATGGAAGCAAATCCACAGACACGAGAATTCTGTATAAAGCAGGAGGCATAGCTGGGGAGGGATACTTTGTAGTCAAGTTTAATATTCCTATGTTCCCAGGTTTCCCTCTGCAGGCAAAAAAAAAAAAATAGTAGTTTCTTATAAAATCTTCTTGAACTCCTCTTAGAAAGATGGAGATTATTTATCTTAATTATTTTATTTTAGGGATCTTTTGGCAGTTCTTGATAATTAACTTGATTGGCTGAGGGAGGATATCGCTAAGAGACCAATCAAATTGCTTCGTATTTAAGAACTTGGCCATTTGAAGATAGCTCACTTCGAATTCCTGATAACCAGATGCTGAAATGGTCGGGCATTAGAGTTTGAGTGTTTCAACAACTGCGTGGGATGGCCCATTGATTGCCTATTCATTGTGACAGCCCAGAGCCCCGTGATTGACCAGTGCCTGGCTAACTCAGTTGACCTGGATACTCGAGGCCCGATGATTGCTCCCTGAACCCTAAGGGGAGCTTGGACTGTCAAGGGCTAGTCACATGCCTGCTTTGTTTTCAGAATTGTCATTGTCAGTGACGAAAACTCACAGTCCACCTTTGTTCTTTCACAGTAGCAGGCACAACAAGACAAACAAAAACAAAAACAAAAACAACCCCCGCCCACAACATTTTAGGAAATTGGTTCTATTAGAGAGATGCTCTAGCGTATCTGCCCTGAAGAACGCAATAAAGTAAAAATAATCCTAGTGCTATTTCCTTAGCTGGGTTTCTTTGGTTTGCAGGTAACTTAAAAGTGCTTTAAAGAACAGGTCCTCAAACTGTGGTCCCTAGAGTCTAGCAGCAGCATGGCATGAAAAGTTGTTAGAAATGCAAAGTCCTGGGCCCCACCCGAGACCTAGACCAACTGAATCAGAAACTAGGGGTAAGGACAAGCAACCTGGGTTTTAACGGGCACTCTGGGTGATACTCACGCATACTCAAGTTGAGAACCACTGCTCTTACCTTAGTAGCTGGGATTTTATTCAAACGGTGACACCTGGGATCTTAATGCTGTCTCTTTCTTCCCGAGTCTTCCAGTCAGGACAGTCCCTTCTCTCATTCCTTAGTCCCTCAGGTCCTGTGAAACCTCCACTCCTGGGGCCTGAGTGGGTTGCCTAATGTTGGAAAGTGCTGGAAACACTCTAACCTCATCAGAACTTAGCAATTAAACCAGAGCTTCCCACCTGGTTTTTGTTAAGCAGCACCGCTAACCTAGTCTTGGTCTAAGGAGCTGAACATTTGTCCTTTACCTCACGCATCCTACTGTCAAGAAAGCAAACTGTTGCCTTCACGTCTCCTGGCATCATACTGGACAGGTAAGGGTCGATCTTCTCCAAGTGTTTAGAAGAGCAACTTGGCAATCTTAAGCCTTTCTTTCTGGAAGAAGATTTCCCTTTTTTTCTGTATGAGTCTGGTGTGCTGGAAGTTCACAACAAACCTAGAATTATAAAAGACTCATTGCATTGAATGACACATGGCCATTTTCTATTCTATATGTGAGATTTAGGGGCTCAGAAAAACGTCAGCTTGCAAAGCTGCCTAAACACTGTATCTCTTCTTTGTTCAAAGGCTTTGTGATGGGTAGGGGGAGGCTGGAGATACAGACTTATTGGCCCTAACCAACAAAGTTTACTGAAACCAGATATATCTAAGAAAAACACATTGGTGTGGTGCTTTTTTTTCTTCGCTGGAGCTGCCCTCGATAAAATGTGGGTGTCATTTGAAAAGGGCATCATTTCCAATGAATTCTGAAAGTGTCACGCAGGGTATTGATTGATCAGTCTTGCCGTCAGCATGACTGGGGCCAGTGTGGAGTTGTTCCTGTGATCCAATTTTCAAAGCTCACAGACACCTTCATTCCCTGGCAAATAGCATCAGCAAGTGGCCAGCCAGAGGGGGCCAGAGGGAATGGAGTGGGTACAGGAATAGTCTGGCAGAGAGGTGGCCGGAATGAATGATTTTGTATCCTGGTCAGCTTGTCTAACCAGTACATGTTGAGAGCCGCAAGTATCATACCTCAGGTGGGTCGGATACTTAGGAGTTTGATTTATTTTCTTTAGTAAGCAACATTAAGCCATGAATAAGTCAAGGCAGCTCTAATCAATGAGAAATACCAATAGTAATATTTGTGAAATAATTTTAAGATAACATTAGTGTCTCAATTTGTGTTTGCTTTTGTCCCCAAGTTGACATCATAATACAAAAATGGGAGAGAAGCACCCAGCCTAAATGTATTCCCTTTAGGGTACAAACCATAGTTATATCTAGTACAGAAGGATCTTAAAAAAATATATGGTCTAGGCAAATGACTTCTAAGTGTGCCACTTGCTTGCTCTAAGACTGCATGCATGAACGGAAGCATGGATGATGGATGTATGTGAGTAGATAGGTCCACCTTGACCTGTATCTTAAAGAGTTTGGAGGTTGGCTGAGTGGCCGTAGGCAAGGTATGATCTCTTTATGGGCTCTCATTTTTCTGTTTCTGAAGTGAGGGACTGGACTAAATGATTTCTAAGGTCCATTCAAGCTCTGACATTGTATGATTTTTTTCCATGGGTTTTGCTCAGAGGAGCACGATTGAGGCAGCAGGACAGGGGGTTGGTCCTAGTTGAATGGAGGTAGTTGAGAGCTTTCTATTTTCTGAACAAATAGTTTCCTGGTGTGTGAACTCTGGACTCCTTGATGAGAAAAATAAGCGTCAAGTTTGCAGCTGGATGGGTCAACTCCGGGGCTCTTCCTGGAGCTCCCTCCTACCAACTCTGGGTCTCTGGACCTCAGGGCGAGACTGAAACCCCAAAGACAGGGGAGTTGAGCTAAAAGTACTCCTAGGAGGTACAGGCACTTCCCTTCTGAACTGAGGGTCCCAGGGACTTCGCTTCTCCCTGTCACTCCTACCTGGGATCCTCAGGGCACACTGTGGTGGGGAACATGGAAATATATTTCTTCCTTTGCACAAGAGAACAGCATGCTCTGATATATCCACCCAAATTCTCATATACTCTTTTGACTGTGTGGGTCTGCCACATTCTCTCCCCATTTTATCCTCTCTCGGGATATCTGGCTATCCCAAACAGGGACAGAGGAAAGTTCTTTGGTTAATAATCACACCCTTTCTTCAGTCTGCCAGCCTATGCCCAATCATGGATGGCTGTATTTTTGCGTAGCAAGACCTTATAGGGCTGCAGAGGGGTTACATGCAGTGCCGAACTGAAAGCACCAGATGCTGAGTGTGTAACATTAGGTTGCCATTTCTAGTGGACTGAAAACTCCTCAGAGACCAGGATTGTGCCTATTCTTCTTTCCATGCCTTTTCTTTAGCACATTGTGGGAGCTTGATCAACGCTGGCTGCACAGAGAAATCAAAGACTTGCTTCTGTGGCTCCTACAAGTGACTTCTAACTTACTCTCAGAGAGTAAGCTCCGTTCCCTATCTCAGCTGAGTAGATAATTTTTTTAAGCTAATTATTTAAAAGCCAAGTAATTCTACTTTTCCAAAAGTAGCTCAGGGAAAAGCATTGGTATTTATTTTTTGGTAAGGTCATTTAGACTCCTGGCCATTTTTTGTGGACAGTATTATTCATGTGATGCTTGGATCTGATGACTGTGACTTCCCATCATAAGTGGTTCTCAGGTAAAAAATTCTGTCCAACTGTTGACTTAACCTTATTAAAAGTGTGCCTAGCTTCAACCTTTGTTCTCTTGCTGGGACATCTGGGCTTACGGTTCAGTGTTGTTTGTTCTTGAAGCCTAACTCCCAAATATATGCAGGTCAATGGACCGGCTCAGCATGACTCCTGCCACACCCCCTTGTGGGCCTGTGCCATTGGCCGGCACTTCCCTGAGAAGGAGTGAGCTCACCGTCAGCCTGGATAATCATCCTGCCACGGGGGTGAGTGACATCTGCACTGGCACCATTCTGGATGACTAAACCGAGCTGCTTTACAAAGTAGCCAGTGCAACCAGAAGAAGAGTAAAAAAAAAAAAAAAAAAAAAAAAAAATTATTATTCTTGTGGGAGGAGTGAGAGCTGAAACTGAGTGATGTCAGGTATTTTGCCCATTTATTCAATGGTTCCTCATTATTTTTTGTTTTATGAATTAAAAATGACTTTATATGATTGAATTGAAAAAAATACTAAAGTGCAAAGAAGTTCAATTTTTCTTTTTTTTTCTCCAATTAGTTAGTGGCAGTTCTGGGTCTATTAATAGAATCCAAGTGTTTCACTAAAAGTCCTTTTTACCACCCCACACAATCTCCAGATATCTATTAATAGTAATTCTTGTCCTATTGTTGGTTTGCTTGCTGTCGGCTGCTGAAAAGCTTTCTACTGCTTATGGAGAAAAATTCCAACTGCTTTAAAAACCATTTTGCTAAAGCAAATAGCTCAGTTCCCTACGTCTGCTCCACAGATGATTTTTCAGTAAGGAAGACAAAAATGCTAAATGTTTATTGCATGTTTGAAAGCCATTCCAAATTATTTCACAGGTAAGTTATTCTACTTTGTCCAAGTTTTTTAGTTTATTTTTATTAGAAACACTATGAATACATGTCAAAACAGCATTTGGGTAAGAGAAAAAATGATTACCGTATAATTTCACAATTCCATTATTCCATTATTACTGGCATTTAGAGAATGTCTTTTTAGTATATCTTCTCTGTGCTCATTTTCTTCCAAGTAGTTATAACTATATTATTGATAATATTTGGCAGTTCTTTCCATTTAATATTACAGTAGAGGAATTTCTCCTTCTTACCTATTCTTTATAGACAACTATGTTTTATAATAGATCATTATAAAGTGAATATGCTATAACTTAATCATTCCATAGTTTTGAAATTTAGATTGTTTCCTCCTTTTATGCTATTTTCATGTGCCACTGCTATGAACCTATCTAAGCATAAGTATTTTTCATTATTTAAAATGATCTTTTAGATTATATTAAAAGGATATATTATTATATAGTCTACATTTTAAGGGCTATTGATATATGCCATTTTATTATTTCCAAAATGGTTTTACCAATTTACGTTGTCTATAGGATGTTTATTTCACCAATTTTATGAACTGTCATTAAATTTATTTTTTGTTAATTGATAGGTAAAAAATGGTAACCTGTTTTAGTTTGCTTTTTTTGATTTTGCTTTTAATTGTCTTTCCTCATTTTGATAGTTTACCACTGGAATCTCGAAGCCAATTAAAATTTTTTAAAAAGATTAAACACAGGTTATTATAAAAACACTTAAAAATCTGTAACACCCTTCTATGATTAAATCAGCAGATGGAAACACAGGAAACCAGCTTATATTGGTCAAGTTAGTCTCTTGGACAAAGAGTAGCTGCGAGTGGAATGAAAAGATGTTTCAGAGGGGGAATTAAAATGGGGCTCTGTAGCCACAGGGGACTGACATCGCTCTATACACTTAGAGGAATTTCTAGAACACTGAGGCTGAATAACAGCATTGGAGGCAGCCTTGCCCCCTCATTTGCCTATTTGAGAAATTTTGCTTTGGGAGAACGGTTTATTTCAAGCAAAACAAATTATTATTTTTTTTTAAGAAAATATATTTGTGAATAAAATGTGACCTGTGTATCCAGTGTCCAGATCAATACAATATTTTACTCATAAGACAGCACAGTCATTGTTCCGTCTAATTACTGTAAGGAGATAAATGATTCCTTTTTCTGAACATGCCAAAGGTAGTGAAGATCCGTGAGATCCAGAGGTGTGATTTGTAGATCCGTCTGAGATGGCTTGAAAGTAATTACCGCTAAGCATAGCCGTGTGGTCTGCATATGAGACACACCAACCGTCGTTCCAGTGATTTCTATTGTTTGTTACACTTTATACCCAGTAGATGTGTGGTTGTTTATAAGGATTTTGTGCTTTTTGTTTCTCCCTTGAAGGGAGGGATTTGCTTTATAGGCACTTTTCTTAACCTTGCTCTGCAGATTAAAAAGCTTAAGGACCACACAGATTTCGCGGCTTCTGAATGCTCATTCATGAAATTCCGGGAAGGATGAGTGTGCTGAAAAAAAAAAAAGATGGTTTTTCAGAAGAGAAACCAGTGCAATCAGAATGACTTAGAATTGAATTATAAATGATTCAAAGCAATCCAACACTGCTTATTCAAAAGTAGAGGTTGAGGAGAAACTCTTGTTTTTGGAAACAAGCTACTCTCCTCCTATAACGCGGTGTGATAGCAAAAAGACAAAAGGAGAAACGGAGCGTGTTAGTTCTCCTACCTCCCTTCTCTCTGCTCGTTCTATGTTGGATTTAAGGACTATCTCAACAGTAAGAGAAAGGAGGGACTCACCAACAAAACAAGAGTGAGTGAGGCACAGGTATTCAGAATTTGGGACAAATGAAAAAAGAAAGGGGAAAAGAAAAGACAAGCACACCTGGCCGACCAACAGGAGCTGGGCACGTCTGCAACAGTAAATTGGGCTCCTGCATGCTCTAATTCCTGCTGCAGTCCAGACTGCTAACACGCCTTGGATAAAAAGGAGAAAAGAAAGGAGGGGGAAAAATCCATGCGGAAGGCTGTGAGTGCACACAGAGTCTGTTCTGAGCTCCCTCCACAGGCAGACGCCAATCAATAAATCAATGGGGAATGTTCACTGGCTGTAAAATGGGTAGAGAATCTAGTGTCAAGCTGCTGCAAGATGGATGGACAGTGGGTTTGCTGTCTGCCGAGAGGCCAGAGGTGACTATCACCTTGAGATGAGATCAGCGGCCAACAGCCTAACGGCCCTCTGAACTCTGAGTCTATGATTGAGGACCCGGGCATAGCTTAAAACAGTCCCAGTGCGACCCGCAGGGACATCCCCCTCCACTTTGTGCATCATCCCCTGACACTCGCACCTCTTGGCAGGGCCGATGGGTTGCCACGCAGAGCCTGGCTGCTGCCTGCCCCTGGCCTGCTGCGCCTTGTCATTGAAGTAGAGGCTACAGGAGACTGAATCAGAAATTACTAGATGCCCTAGTGGTAGGAAGCATCGATCGGAAAGGGTAGGGATTTTCGGCACAACAGTTGGATTTTTCGTTTTATATAAAAGGGGTTTAACATAATACAGGCGGTGCTTTCGCTGCACAGCACTGTATGTTAACCCTTGCTTTCGTGGACTTAACCTAAGGCTGCCATGGGGGTCTCTACGATCGGTCTCTCTGAAATTCAGAATAGTGCTTTCTGTTTGAAGGGCCTTTAGGTCAGGTCAGGCTGGCTGTGTGGGGGCGGCCACTGCTGCCCTCGTGGCTGTGTGCTGGCTCTGTTGGAGCGGTGGGTGGCTTCTCTTCAGCTGCTGCTCGGCCAGCATGCTGTGGTGGGGCTGGGTTTCCACACAGACAGGGCAACAGCCTGGCTCGGGAGTCCCTGCTGCTGAGGCGGGCAGGGGATGGTGTATTCCTTGTCCTCTCTGTGACCCCCAACTTATTCTCACTTTTGAGGAGGCAAGGCTCCTAACCTCTTGCAACTGAGACCAAGTTGTCGCTTTGGGTCCAGACGCTGCACTATCAACCTCCTGCTTCATTCTCAGAACGTGACTCTGTCCGGAAGATGCAAATGGCTCATCCTAGAGAAAATGTAAACAAATAATTCTGGGTGATATTTCAACTTATCATTCAGATAATTTACCATGATCTGGACACAGGCACAGTGTACATGTCCCATTTGCTTCATTCTTTTGTTTGACTTCCCACTACGTGCCATTCCTATTGCTAGACAATGGGCAGAGAAACTGAGAAAATGTGGTCCTAGCTCTCGAAGAATTAAAGTCTCCCCAAAAGGAATTTATAAAACTTTTGTTTCTAGTATGTTTAGAAGCTCTTATTTCTTTTTTTACAAATTTTTTTTTTTTGGATTTTAAGGTTTTTCATCAATTTTTTGGATGGACAGAAAAGATAATTTTGGGGGATAGAAAAATAAACAGATGTACTAGATAAATAAATACATGAAGGCTGCATGATGTAATGAGAAAGGCATTGTAGAGGAATCATTCGTTCATTCACTCATTTATTCCACAAATGTTTCTGGACTATTTTGTGCTTGCCAAGCTATTGATATTGTATAGCCTGGTGGAGAGCAGACGTTCAACATGTCCTGCTACAGACAAACGTGCAGCGGTACAGAGTGCTATGAGGGTGAGGAGGATGAGGATCTAATTTAGATAAGGATGGAGGTCTGAGAAGCTTTAAGTCGAGAGCTGAAGGAGCAGGAATTAGAGTGGGTAAAAGCGAGGACACAGGCTGGGCTTGTAATCTGGTCCTGTCACCAAGCAGATGTGTGACCACAGGCAAGACCCCTGTCTTCCTGGGGCTGTGCTTTTCCATCTGTCAGTTAAGGGGGTTAGGCTAGATTATTTATAAAACCCTTTGGCTCTGAAGAATTATGATTCTTTAAAAGGGTCTATTTGCATGAAGGCTAAGTCCATCAGAGAAATAGCCTTCTCAGGAATGATTCAGATTATTTCCAAAAGAATACAGAGATGTTGGATGTTGCTGTGCAATCTCAGTGAAAGCTGTCATGTCTCCAACATTTAGGTGGTGCTGTTTACCATGGCTCCTTATTATGGCCCCCGAAGTGGGGACTGAGTCCTGGTCTGAACAACCCACGCGGCCATGGAGAGAGACTGTGGGAGATTAGACTGTGTGTGATTCAGACATGAAGTTTTATGACTACACTTTGAGTTCTGGTAAACAAACAACAACAACAACAACAACAAAGAAAAAAAAACAAAAAGAGGAAAAAGTAGGCTATAGGCTGCATTTAGAAATACTAATAGATTTCTCATTTATCAAAAATGTATTAAGTACCTACTGTGTACTGGGTAAGTGAGGGAGGGAAAAATGAATCAGACTTGGATTCTGTCCTCATGGAGCTATTTAACTAAGTGTAGAAAAAAGTTGCATTTAAAAATTTAACGCTGGGCCTGGTGGCTCACACTTGTAATCCCAGGGCTTGGGGAAGCTGAGACAGGAGAATTGCTTGAGCCCAGGAGTTTGAGACCAGCCTGGGAAGCATAGAGAGACCCTGACTCTACAAAATGTAAAAAAATTAGCCAGGCACGGTGGTGCATGCCTATAGTCCTAGCTACTGGTGAGGCTGAAGTGGGAGGATCGCTTGAGCCCAGGAGTTTGAGGATCATACCACTGCACTCCAGCCTGAGTGACAGAGCAAGAAAGACTCTCTCTTTTTAAAAATTATTAAATATTTGTCCTGTGTATGCTAAAGACAGAGCTGATCCACATAAAGATTTACACAAAGATATCAGTGTTGTTGCCTTGTTTCATC
>CAUYSK010053206.1:0-18115 GCA_963575035.1 Avahi laniger
TAGCTGTCCAATTAATTTCTTTCTATTTTTTGGTAGAGATGGGGTCTCGCTCTTGCTCAGGCTGGTCTCGAACTCCTGAGCTCAGAACGATCCGCCCACCTCGGCCTCCCAGAGTGCTAGGATTACAGGTGTGAGCCACCGCGCCCGGCCCTTGAAGTAGCACTTTTAATTTCCTTCAAGAACTTTTCCTTTGCATTCATACCATGGCTAACTGTTTGGTGCAAGAGGCCTCGCTTTTGGCGTGTCTCAGCTTTTGACATGCCTTCCTCATTAAGCTTATCATTTCTAGCTTTTGATTTAAAATGAGAGACGTGCAGTTCTTCCTTTTACTTGAACACTCAGAGGCCATGGTAGAGTTATTAATTGTCCTAATTTCAATATTTTTGTGTCCTGTGGAATAGGGAAACCCTAAGAGAGGGAGAGAGTGGGGAACTGGCTCGTCAGTGGAGCAGTCAGAACAAACCATTTATAAATTAAGTTTGCCATCTTACATGGGCACGGTTCATGCGCCCCAAACAATTACAATAGTAACATCAAAGATCAATGATCACAGATCACCATGACAATAATAATAATGAAAAAATTTGAAATGTTGTGAGAAAGTACCCAAATATGACACAGACATGAAGTGAGCATGTGCTGTTGGAAAAATGGCACCACAGACTTGCTCGATGCAGGGTTGCCACAAACCGTCCATTCTTAAAAAATGCAGTATCTCTGAAGCACAATAAAGTGAAGCATAACAAAAGAAGGTACGCCTGTACTTGGGGCCACTCAAATCTCTCCTCTTCACTCTCCTCCCCAGTATCCCTTCAGGTCCCCTGTGTAGAGCCAGTGTACGACCTTGATTCATTTGGGGGAATTGTCTGCAATTTCTCTGCATCCCGAGGGAGGTGGAGTGAGATGAAACCCTCATTCTCGGCTGTTGCGTTTCCATAGGACTGATCAGGAGGAGGAAGACGTGAAATCCCTGATAACCACAGTCAGCTCGTTCTCAAATCACAGGTCCGCGTTAGAATGAAACAGTATCGTGTCAATTCTGATAGCCATTCTACGATAGCATTAACTCCTGATTAAAGTGTTCCTCTTGGAAGGAAAGGTGCCCCAAATAATGAAGTGTGAACAACATTACAAGGGAAAATGCTTACCTCAGATTCAGCTCTAGGGCCGGGTGCAGTGGCTCATGCCTGTAATCCTAGCACTTGGGGAGGCCGAGGCAGGAGATCGCTTCAACTCAGGAGTTTGAGACCAGCTGGGGCGATAGCGAGACCCCCTCTCTAGTAAAAATAGAAAAATTAGCCAGGCGTCATGGTACACACCTGTAGTCCCAGCTATTGAGGAGGCTGAGGCAGGAGGGAGGATCACTTGAGCTGAGGAGTTTGGGGTTGCAGTGAGCTACAATGACACCACTGTACTCTAGCCTGGGCGACAGAGGGAGGATGCTGTCTCAAAAAAAAAAAAGGAAAAAAAAGAATCAGCTCTAGAATTACTCTAATGGCTTCTATCATTTTCATACAGGGATTGACAAGCCCCTGGACCTAGCAAACACCATCAGTCAGGAGTATGTTAGGGTTTGATTGATTGATTGATTGATTGAGACAGGGTCTCACTCTGTAGCCCAGGCTAGAGTACAGTGCCTCATCACAGCTCACTGCAACCTCAGACTCCTGGGCTCAAGCGATCCTCCTGTCTCAGCCTCCCAAGTAGCTGGGACTACAGGCATGCACCATGATACCCGGCTAATTTTTTTACTTTTAGTAGAGATGGATCTTGCTCTTGCTCAGGCTGATTTTTTTTTTTTTTTTTTTGAGACAGGGTCTTAACCTGTCACCCAGGTTGGGGTGCAAATGGCAGGATCATAGCTCACTGCAGCCTCGAACTCCTGGGCTCAAGTGATCCTCCTACTTCAGCCTCCTGAGTCACTGGGACTATAGGCTCAAGTCACTGCACCCAGCTGTGTGCATATTCTTGAAAGTAGATACGCTAATTTTCATCATTCAACTTGGCGTCATTCCAATTGGATTTATAGGGTTTATTAGGAAGCATACCTACTAGTCTCCTCTAACGTGGGGGATACAGCCCACAGAAAGAAAAGCATTCTTTCGGAAACAATGGGCCCAAAATAAAACTACGCCTCCCAGCCTCTTCACCCCCAAACCTAAAACTCCCTACTTCATCTCTCCATCACAGAGGCTGTCTCGTCTCACCTCTCCCGTGGAGTGTCATCATGCAGACTTAACTTGCTTGAATTCAATTATAAGCACATGGCAAATAATAGCACGGGGGAGTCCCTCTCCAGTCCATTGTGTGTCTCCCTGATTGAAGATGAGACGGGAAAAGTGAATTCTCTGTCTTTCTCGGTTCCCTCCGGCCTCTTATAGTGTGAGCATCTCATGCATAAGGATTCCACTGCATGTTTGCGCCACATGAATTCTGAAGACTAACCGTTTTCCTTGGTGCTCAGCCAAAAGCACAAGAGTTGATTCCAGCTCAGGAGAGGCACTAGCTGGGTTATTGTTGGTCTCTAATGGAGCCTGTTCCTGGGAGGTTTTTGAGATGAATTGTGTAGCTCTATCTTGTGCATGGATCCCCACTGCAGCTGGGACTTCATCATACATCTCTCTATTGCCATAGCCCCGTTGAAAATTCCTCTTTTTGTCCTTGAATAATTTCAGCAATTTCCCAACTGGTCTTCCTGCTTCCTGTTTCCCCTGTCCAGTCCATCTAAAGTGAATAAGTCCTTATGTCACGTCCTTAGTTTAAAATCTTCGGTGTTTTTCAACCTATGGGAGGAAATCTTCACCCGTTGGCCTGCCTTCCAATGCTTTTTCTCCTCCCTGCCACATAGGCTGCACTCTGGTTATACCATGTGACCCGAAGTCCTCGGATCATGGCACCCCCTCCTGCCACTCTGCCTTCTCTCAGGCTGCCCCCTGTTCCTGGAGGACCCTTACTCATCACCTCTCCACCTGCCAAATTCCTGCTCATCTCTCAAGGCCTTGCTCCAGGGTCACTCTGTCGAATTGTCACTAGCCACATCTAGCCAAACAAATGGCTCTTTCCTCTGTTAAGACATTTGTTCATCTACCTCTGCCTGTTTGCTCGACAGTGACCTCTGTGAGAGACAATGCCTGTGTCCTATCCGTCTCTCTCCCTAGGCCAGGGCCTGGCACAACTGAATAGATGTGCCAACGCAGCAATGAGTTCAGGAGACAGGATCGGCTCCCTTCCTAGGAATATTGCTAATTTTCGTTGGTCTCTGGTCAGCCAGTCCTTGAACCTAGATGCTCACGTTTCCCACAGGACAACTTGATTATATAGAGGTGGGTTTCTTTAGTCAGTAAATGTCAGTCTGCTGTAGAATTTTCTCAAGGGATTGAAATTTTGGTGGTTGGACTTGGAGTGTGAGTGACATGCTATAGCAATCACTCAAGATATTTTAGAGGTGGGATGTGGACCGCTTCCTCCTGGTGTTATAGAGGATGGCAGAGCCCGTTGCTGCCCTTTGGGTGGAAGATGCTGCTGATCCAGGTCAGCAGGCTTGGTACAGTGACGCCTGCCAAGTTCCCACTTAACAGAAACCTGCACTTAAAGAGAGCTCACCCCGGAGCCCCCCTTCTTCACACCCTGGGCTTCCCATCTCATGCCAGGAGGGGCCAAGGCCTGGCTTTAGACATGTTTGTCTCACTCATCTTCCCAGACGACCTCTACCCCCACATCCCAGGGTGCTTTGCACACCAAGGGATGCCCCCACCCGCCCCAGGGGCAGGCCAGGAGGGGACGTGGCAGTGGAGAAAGGTCCTCTGGGTTGGAGTCACCTTTGGGTCTGAATAGGAAGGCGGGAGTGGGGGGTGGGAGGGTACCGGACCGTATTGGGATGGGAATTTATGCGGGAGTGATTTTCAGTAATGCTGGTTGAGGGGAGAACCTGGGACGCACTGTGGAGTCCGCAGGAGAGGCAGCAGGGATGGCGCAGTGGCTCTCAGCCAGGGCAGGGCCTTTGTGAGCTTGAATCACTGGGACAGCCTTTCCACATGTCACTCCTGGGGACTAGGACACCCTCCTAGAATCCCAAGGGATGGGTGGGGGCGCAGGGACAGTAGAATGTGGACAACGTTTCTCAGCAGCACTGATGGGTTCTTTGCCTCATCCCCCCCCTCACGTGTTAATACCCTGGGGAGGCCCCTGAGTGTGAGTCCGGGCCTTACCCCCTGCTGGTTGCATCATCTTGGCCAACTTATTTATGCTCTCTAGAGCGGTTTGTTTTCTCCTCTGTAAAAGGGGGCGAGTGTTATTATCTATCTGATGCGGGAGTAAATGAGATAATGCACATAAAGTGTCTGGTCCTGCTCAGGCACTCAACAGCCACGGGCCACTCTGATCATTATTAGTAACAGTGTTTTGAAGAGAAGGACTGAGAGTCTGTTGCTTTCCCAAAGGCAGCGGAGGAACGAAAAGATGTCAGGACGCCCCCCACTGGAGGCTGCAGCCAGGGCGCGCTGTGGGGAGGGAGGGAGGAAGGAAGGAGGGAGTAAAAGTTGCTTCCAGGTGTGCGGGTCTCTGGGGCTGGTGCTGGGAGCCAGTGGAGCCAGGTGAGTTGTTGGGCTTGTCCTGCCACCTAGTGGCTCCTCTGGGCTAGGCCACTCAGCTGTCCCCTCAGGTCTGGGTGGCTGTGGGGCGAGGCTAGGCTTAAATATTCCTAAACACAGGTTCTCCAGCCCTCTTCTGCTCACCCCATTTCATGTCCTGCCTCCTCAGGGACCCTGGCCCATGAGGCGTCCTTCACCTGGCCCCGGTGCATGGGACAAGACCCGCCTCTCCAGGTGGAGGGACAGTGGGAAGCCTTTGTTCCCTTGGCTCCCAGGTAGAGTGGGGGGCCGAAGCAGACACCCTCACGCCTCCTCCCACTGGCTTGATGACTGCTAATGGGAGAAGCTGGGGGCCCAGACTGCCTTGGTGTCTGCCTTGGTCCCATTTAATTCTATAAATATGTACTGTCTTGTGCAGGCCCTGGGTTAGGTGCTCCTGAACCTGTCCCCCACTCTCTGGAGGATTTTGCCCTTTTGTCTCCAGGATGAGAGGAGGGGGGACAGAGACCTGCAGCCCATGGCCTGACGGTGAAGGGCCCAAGGGGGGCCTCGGGGACAAGTCCGCGTCTGGGTCTCTCATCACATCCCTCCCCCAGGAGGCTGCCTGGAATGATGTCCTAGTTGCATCATGTCTGACTCCTGCTTACAAGGTGGCTGTGACTGTTTGGGGGAGGAGTCTGGCGCTGGGTGAGGGGCTTCAGGAGGAGGCCAGGAGCCACATGTCGGGCTGTGAATGCAGGGTCAGGCGCCCTGCTGCCCACTGCCCTCCCCACCCCGACACCCACTTTTCCTCTCTGTGCGCCCTGCAGCCTCCACTGCACCAGGCGGATTGCATCATTCCTGGCTTTGTTCTCAGAGCAGCAGGTGCAGGAGTGGGCCCGCTGCCGCCGCCCTCTCATCTCCTTCCACTCCCTCCTGGGTAATCCTTCCTCCTCCCTTCCCCTGGCACCCCGGGAGTTGTCTGCCTTGCCCGTGGCTCTCAGCTCCCTTTCCTCCTCCCTGTTCCTCAGGGAGCCCTGGAGGCCACCGAAGGTAAGGTAGGGAAGGAAGCTGGGGACAGGGATGGGCACCAGGCTGGAAACTTTCCTTCATCATTTCTGCTCCCCACCTGGCTGAAAGCAAGTGCCATCCGCGAAAGGAACACCTGGTTATGGCCAGCATATGGCCTCCCAGAATTTGGGGACAAGGTCAGACATTGTCACCTGCTGAACTAAAGCTAATAATCATCAACATAAGATGAATTAATTCAGCCCTTTGTAGAAGGTGCTTAATTTTTATTGATCATTTATGCACCCGCCAGTGGATGAAGCATTTAAACTCACAGTAATCTTTCAACAACTCTGCGAGCTGGTGCTGTTAGCATTCTTGGTTTGCAGATGAGGAAGCTAGAGCTCAGAGAGGTGAGAATACTTGTCCAAGACCACACAGCCACTAACTGGCAGGCCCGGGGTTTGAATCTTGGGCTGCCTCCTGTTAGTGGGACCGAAGCCTCTGGAAGAGATGGCTGGAAAATGCGATGCTGACCAGACTCGCACATTCCCTGCTTAAAGGATGTTATTGCCCAAGACATTCACCAAGAGATGAGAGTGTCTTCTTTTAATTTGATCAAAGAGATAAGATCTAATACACACCAAATGACCTGGGCTGGGCCCTGCGCCTGCTCCCCACTGCTGTACCCCCAAGGCAGTGCTGTTGCCAAAGGTTCTGGCCCATGTGTGGTGTGGAAGGGTAGCACATCAGGGTCCGGCCTGCCAGGGAATGAGGAGGACTAGGGGCTGCACACGCAGACCCCGTAGACTGCTAGATGGTTCTGTCCCTTCCCTTTTCAGGGCCTCTGCTTGTGAAGCTTCCTGCGGTGCTCAGGGTGTTGATAAAATAGCATTGGGGTTTAGCAATCTAGTCACCATGACTTTGGCTACTAGGAGTCAGATTGCCTGAGGGCTAGATCAGCATCTTTGGGGACAGACAGTCCCTGACCTTGCAAAGCCCAACATCAAACCCTGGGCCTGGCCAAACAGCAGCTGTTTCAGAGGCCCAGCATGGGTGGCTGCTGCTGCCACCTCCTTCTCCTTGTTTTCACTTCCTCAGCACTGAAAGAGAACCAGAGGGAAACCAACTGGAAAGAATGGGCTTGGCTTCCTCAGCCAGGGCCCAGCTCCCCCACGGCCTGGGAGAGGCCGGCTCAGGATCCCGGGACAAGCGTGCTGGCTGATACTCTTATCTGTCTCCTGTCTCTTTGGCTTGGGACAGACTCCCTCTGAAGGGACAAAAGGCCCCATTGACCCCATAGCCTTGTGACCTCACCCAAGTCTGTCCCTCCCTCCCCAGGCAGTCAGCAGGGCAGTCGAGTAGCAGATAAGGGCCATGAGGCCACTGAGAGGGCATGGCAGGGAAGCCAAGACAAGCCACGGCCAGCTGGGCAGGGAAGACCGGGAGTGCGTGGGCAGTGCCCACCAGATCCCTACCAGGGGCGGCCAGGGCTGAGGGGCTCCTGCGACTTCTGGCTGTAGTCCCAGGAGCAAAGCAGTAAATACCCTGCAGGGAGTGCCAAAGCCTGGGAGGGCCAGGGGAATCCAACTTCAGCCCCAAAATGAGCTGCCTGGGAGCTTGGGGCCGCCCGGGCCGCACATTCCTGCCTCCCCGCCCCCAGCATGCCCCCCCCACCGCACCCAGCCTATAAAGCCCCCTTTGTCTGGACCACTGAGGATCTTAACTCTCCCGCCCCCTCTCCCTCACCCTCTGGTGCCTAACAAAGAGGCCAGAGCTCAGTGAGAAGTGGTGCGGCCACCTTCATGCCAGCCTGGGCACGGGATCAGGAGCTGTGGGCAGCCAGTCCTTATACTCCGACCCCTCCACCCCACTGTCCGCCTCAGGGCAGGTTCATTTCCACCCTTGTCCACTCGGGACTCCACAGCCCTGCCCCGGGTGGCATGCCCACCTGTCACACACCTGTTCATGTGATGTCCCTCTCAGTTTGGTGCTGCTCTGCCAGGGGCAGAACAGAGGGACATTGGGTGGTCAGGAGCCACCCCAAGGGGGTATTGGTGGGGGAAGGAACTTTTTGACACCTTCTTGGTCTTCACCAGAGTGGGTGGCCCCACTGCCCACAAGTTAGGTTCCCAAGTGGTATCTAGGGGTTCAGGTACCTCCAGGTATCCAGTAGCAGATGAACGGGTCAGCCCCTTCCTCTTGCTTGGGGCATGGTGCACAGAGTGGGCGACTGGAATCTCCATCTCTGTTCCCCACCCCCAGCCAAGGGCCTCAGAACACACTGGAATACAGGCTAGGCCCTGGCAACAGTCCCCTGTTCTCACAGCAGTCTCTGGGCTGGAGTGGCACAGTGTCTCCCTGTGTCCCAGTCTCTCTGGGTATCTCTGGCCTGCCCTCAGACAACCTCTGAAGTGGGTCGTCCCCATGGGATCAGTACTGTCACCAAGGTGCCGTGAGACCTCGGCAAGCCCCTCTCTGCCCCTGTAAAATGAGAGAGGGAGTCTTCGCTCCGGCGGCCGAGCCCCAGGACAGGCAGAACGGCGGGTGGAGGCGGGGATGAGCCCCGGGTGTGTGAGGGTCGTGTGTGCGTTACGCGGTGGTCGGGACGCGCTACTGCGTGCGCGCGTGTGAGCGGGTGTGCTCGCCGGTGCGCGGTGCCGCCGCCGGCCGGGCGGGGTGAGAGGGGAGGGGGCGGGCGGAGGGGCGGGGCCCGGGCAGGGCGGGGAGGGGGTTTGGGCGCTGACACCAGGCGCTCCTCCCGCGCCGCGGTCGTCGGGTGCAGTTGCCCGGACAGGGCGCATGGAGCGGCCGCCGCCCCCTGCGCCCCCCGGGGCCGGCGCGGCGAGGACGGCATAGCGGGGCGCAGCATGGAGCAGGTGAGCGGGCGCGGGGCTGGGCGCGCGTCTGAGAGCCCAGGGCTGGGGGCGTAGTGACCCGGTGAGGGTGGGCGCGCTGACAGCCAGGGGCTCCGCCACGGCGGGAAGGGCTAGGGCTCTGGGGGAGGGATGGGGCTGATGTGACACAGAGCTGGTGCACGCACACACACACACATACACACACACCCGCGCGGGGACTCCCCCGTCACTGGCACCAGTGAGGTGCTCGCAGAGGGCGCACACGCTGCCTCTCTCCCCACCCCCCTCTCCAGAAGGACATCACCCACACTTAGAAGCCCCCGTCCCCGCTTGGTAAGGTCCCAGCCTCTGCTCTCTGAACCCAGGCCTAAGGGGGCTGCAAGACTCTACAGAATGAGGGGTGGGCTCCGTGCCATACAGCTACCCTGTGACCCCCAGACCTCCCTGGTGGGACCTCAAGCTGTGGCAATCCTCCTCCCCCTCCACATCAAGGGGCTTCTCAGCCAGCCTCCAGTCGCAGCAGCTGCAGCAGCTGCAGCCACCATTTCAAGGCAGTGAAAAGATGGGGTGGGCTGGGAGGCGCTCTAGTGGTGCGCCCCAAAGACAGAGCTGCAGCCCCAGCCAGCCAGGGGGCTGCCTTTCTTTCACACGGGCTGCGCGAGAACACATTAAGAGTCTGGGCTGGGCATCGTGGGCAGGGGGAAGACCCCTTCCAGTCAGAGCTCGCACCCCTGCTTGGAGCTCCACAAATCCCAGACAAGCGAGGCCAGTCACCTTCAGGGAGCAGGAGGGGCTCAATCCTGACTCCAGCCCCCTGCACTAGGAGGGGCAGCACCCTTTTGGGGGGCAGAGGGAAGGGGCTGTTCCTACGGTTGCCTTGCTCCTTTCCCAACCTTTACTTGGGGTGAGGTCTTGGGGTGGGGTCTCGATGATGGGATGGGTTTTTCTGTCATTGGGCGTGACTTTAAGTGCTGAGCTTGGCCACACTCAACTCCTTTCCCTGCGCCAGGCTCCTTGGGGGCTGCTCTGCCTAAAGCAGTGGCCAGGGGCCTGGCTCTGAAGCCCCTTCCCTCCAGACTGAGCGCAGGCCCCCATCCCTGTGGCACAGGGAGAGGGGTCGCCTGTGACCGTGGTGAGGAGGCGAAGAGGGAGGGATGAGGGTGAGGGGGTCATCTTAATGTCTGGGGATTGGAGAGAGGCACTAGGGAGGCATGAGGTGCTCTGGGCATCCTCCCTGGACTGGTCTAGTCTCCAGGCCTGTTTGGCATCTTGGCCATTAATCTAAATGGCCAGTGGCAGCTCTCTGGAGCACCAGGCCTTGCAGGGGGAAGGGGACTCAATTGTCTGCTGCTCTTGTTATTACAGCTCTGAGCACAAAAAAATGTAGAGGGGGAGGGAGTACTAAATGCCACTGAATTGCTCGTGATTAATTTCACACTATGTGAATTTTACCTCAATTTTAAAAAGGGGAGGGGCAAGGCTAAGGTCCACACCGCTTCCTGTCTAGGGAACCCTAAACTCATCTCACTGGACCTGCAGCGCAGTTTGTTCCTTAAAGTAGCCCAATCAGCCTTCATCAGCCTTCCGTAACTGTTC
Source organism: Avahi laniger (assembly GCA_963575035.1). Classification (NCBI taxonomy): domain Eukaryota; kingdom Metazoa; phylum Chordata; class Mammalia; order Primates; family Indriidae; genus Avahi; species Avahi laniger. The sequence goes on from CAUYSK010053206.1 coordinate 10,031, forward strand.
TGGGGCTTGGCCACTTCCCCTGTCCTAGAGGACAGGTCAGAGCCTGTTCTCCAGCCTCCTCTCCTGGGAGGAGAGACGTAGAGGGGAGTCAGGACATTGGGTTCCTGCCCTGGCTCCATCACAGTCACCGGGAGGCCTTAGATGTCCATCCTCTCCCTGGGCTGCTGTGAGATCTCTGCCAGCTATGCCAAGTGGTGGCTTCTAGGTTCTTTTCTTTTTTAAATTAAAATATTTTTAGAGACAGAGTCTCACTCTCTCACCCAGGCTAGGGTGCAGTGGGACAATCATAGCTCAACTGCAGCCTTCAACTCCAGGGCTCAAGTGATCCTCCCACCTCAGCCTCCCAAGTAGCTAGGACTACAGGTGTGTGCCACCACACCTGGCTAATTTTTAAATTTTTTGTAGAGAGCGAGTCTCTCTATGTTGCCCAGGCTAGTCTCGAACTTCTAGGCTTCAGTGATCCTCCCTCATAGGTCTCCCAAAGTGCTGAGATTACAGGTGTGAACTACTGCACGCAGCCTCTAGGTTCTTTCTAGATGTCCCAGGACACCACTGCCAAGGAGCATAGCAGCTTGGCTTGTCCCCTGGACCATGAGTCCCACCCCCACCCCAGTGCAGACTCTGATGATCGGCACAATCATGGAGGTGCCCAGGCTGATGTGGTTAATGCCATATGGCAGCCCCAACCCTGCCCGCCCACTGGTGTCACCAGCTTTCTGGATGTGCCGGAAGCATGGTGTGTGTGGTGTGCTTCTGAAATCAGAGCTTCTTTTCATTGCACCAGGGGAAGCTCCTATTTTAAGTTTCCCATGTGCCGAGCCCTCTCATAAAGCAAAGAATCCTTTTATAGTGCAAGAACCGCCCCGATGTGTCTGTTTGGTATGTGTGGATTTTGGCATGTAGGGCTTCCTTAAAGGGGAGCATGCCTGGAATCTCTCACGGGGGCTGGAACTGCTGGGTGGGGTGGGTGCCAGGACCGAGGGGCTTGCCCCTTTGTGGTCAGCCCCGCCCCTCTTTTCCCCCCATCTGACTCCTGCATTCACTCCACCCAGGGCTGGCTTGGGGCCAGACAGAGGAGAGGGGAGCAGCTGCTGGGGATTTCCAGAGCTTCCAGGGGGAGGTGGGAGCCATCCCTCCTCTCGTCCTTCCTCCCCTCCCCTTCTCTTCCTCCCTTCCCTCCCTCTCCTCTTTCCTCCCCTTTTCCACTCTTCCAGAAGGGCAGAATGGAGGCAGGTAAGCGAGTGGATCAAGCCCTTCCAATGTGAAGGATGTGCAGCGCTAGGTGGGGCTAGGCGGGGTCTGGGGGGGGGGCAGAAGCAGGAAGAATTAAAGAGCCCTCACATGAGACCATAGAACTGAGTGTCCTGGAGCTGGACGGGATCACCTGGCCTGACCCCTCCCAGAGGGATGGTCCTTAGGCAGAAAGAGCAAGGACTTAGCATTAGACTTGAGCTCAAGTCCTGAATCCTAGCTGGGAGATCTTGGACAAGTTACTTAACCCCTCTGAGCCTGCTTCCTCATTTACATAGTAGGGCTAATAATATCCCCCTTACAGTGTTGTCATGGGGATTAAATGAAATAGTGTTTCTAAAGAGCTCGACACATCATAGATGCTCAACACATTTTATTTATTTATTTATTTTTTTTTTGAGACAGAGTCTCACTGTGTTGCCCCGGCTAGAGTGCCGTGGTGTCAGCCTAGCTCACAGCAACCTTAGACTCCTGGGCTCAAGCGATCCTCCTGCCTCAGCTTCCCGAGTAGCTGGGACTACAGGCATGCGCCACCATGCCCGGCTAATTTTTTCTATATATTTTTAGTTGTCCGATTAATTTCTTTCTATTTTTAGTAGAGACAGGGGTCTCGCTCTTGCAGAGGCTGGTCTCGAACTCCTGAGCTCAAACAATCCGCCCGCCTCGGGCTCCCAGACTGCTAGGATTACAGGCGTGAGCCATCGCGCCTGGCCTACTCAACACATTTTAATATCTTTTCTCCCTATCTTGGTGTTTTCAAGCTTCTGCTAGGTGATGTCATGGTCTTTGTAAGTCATCTTTTAGCCTCGCACGCACACTCAAGCACGCAGCGCGTGCCTCAGGGGCTTCAATGGCCAGGTGTCTGCAGGGCTGAGATCCCAGCGCAAGATCTCCTGCTCTTCTTGCACCACGAAAAAGGCTTCCCACACATGGTCCCCCTGAGGGACGGCCAGTTCTGAGTGGCAAGGGTGGAGCATCTTCAGTCACCCCCTCCCCGACACAAGGACACAAGGGCAGGCCGGGTGTGGCTTGCTCACCCTGCTGCCAGCCCAGAGGAGCCACAGCCTCCTGCTCCCATCCCAAGCCAGCTGTCCCGAGGTCGCTGGGCTGCGGCCCCAGCTGTTTGGCAGATTACCAGTGCCCTTTAGCCCCAGCCTGGCCAGGGGTCTTTAGCCTCCCTCCCTGAGGGGTGTTCAGGCGGGATTGTTCTCACAGCATTCCCCAGGGACCTGGCAGCAGGGACAAGGGTGGGAACTGATGTGTTCTTGAGTGGACCATTGCCCGACCCTACACCATTAAAGATGTTCAACGAGGTCCACTCTGTGGGATGCCTGGGACTTCTGCCAGAGCGTGGGCCTCACCCCCTCCCTCCTTCCTCTGCCTCTTGCCAGTAGAGGGCCTTCGAGGTCTAGGCCAAACCCCGCCTGTCTCCCAAGGCCCCCTCCCTCCCCCTCGTTGCTGGAGGGCTGTGCTTGCACCACCCTCAGGGCACCATCACAGGCACCCTGCACCATGTTTCTTGCCCTCCCTGGAATAGGAGCTCACCGAGGGCAGTCACATCGGCTGGTTCATCGAACTGTCCTCGCCACCCCACACAGCAGTTTGCATGTAGGTGCTCAGTAAATGCCTGTTGACTTGCTTGAACTGGGCCCCACCTGCTTTGGAGATGCAAATTGGGGTGGGGTAGTGCTGCTTTTGGGGACCAAGCCCAGGACCTGGGGGCCGAAAGCCATAGATGCCAGCACAGCTCTCCCCTCTTGTCCTGCCCTCCTGTCCTTCTCCACCAGGGGGTGCTCGTTCCCCTTTGGTGGAAGGGCCTGAGCTGGGGCCACGTTTACGGTCCTGTACCCGCCATAACCCAACTTCCACACATTACGGTATTTAGTCTTCAGCTCACAGGGTGCTTCAAATTCATTATCAAATGTGGCTCTTAAATCGGAAGCAGGCTGAGAAGGCCTTATCATTTTCGTCCTGCAGGGGGTGAAACTGAAGTTCAGAGAATGTACCTGTTCCCAAAGTCATACAGCTACCAGGTGGGCAGCCTGGGGACTCGAACCCAGGTCTTCAGATTTTTGTTTCAGTGCCCCTGGGTCATGACCCTGGACGGTTCTGGCCTGGAGACTCCCTGACCTCCCCATCTGGCCTCTGTGCAGCCCTGAGGAAGATGGGTTCTTCCTCGGGTGCCCGTGACTCGGGATGCCTTTCCCCCCACTCCTCCTCCTGTCCCCTCAGGCTCCTGCTCCCTTGGGGCCAGCTCCTCAACCAAACAGCCTGCTCGAGTCGCCCCCACCCAGACAGAAACAGCACGGCTCACCTGTGCTGCCCGACTGTCCCTTCCTGCTACCTCTCCCAGTGGGCCAGATTCCACGTCCTCACCCCGTCTTCTCCTCATTGGGCACCGCTGGAATGTGTCCTGTCTGCCCGACACGGTGCCACTTCCTCCAGCGCCTCTCCGTCCTCCCCTGCTCTGCTTATCCCTGAAGGCCAGTGCTCCTGCCAGCTGTCCCGAGCCCAGTCCCCTTTCACTCTTTGCTGTCCCTGGAGACTGTGATCCACATTCCTGGTCTCAGGGACCCCCAGACTTCCAAAGCCAAGCCCCTAGCTCAAGCCTCTGCCGGAAGGTGGACCCAGGCTTTAGGCAGCCAGTCTCTGCTCCACCAGCAACACAGTCTGAGGGTTAAGTGTGTGCACTCTGGAGCCCAAGTGCCTAGGTTTAAATCCTGTGTGGCTTTGGGTAAGATACTTGAGTGCTCTGGGCCTCATTCTCCTTATCCATAAAAAAAGGATTATGATATCTATCTCATGGAGCCTCTGTCAGGCTAAACTGGAATGACGCATACAAAGGACTTATCTCAGTGCTCACCTGTCTTCTCACTCTGCAAACACCGTAGACAACTGGTCTACCTAATACTCCAAGCCTTGGAGTTGGTCTAGACTCTTGCATCTCCTTCCTCCTACACCCAGTAGGTCGCCAAGTCCCAGAAGCCTCCGGCGTTTGTTATCCCTGTCCCTTGCCCTGGCACATGCCCCCCGGAAGCTGCTGGCTCACTGCCCTCTGTTCCTTCCCCACCCCGTGCCACAGTGGCCAGGGCACATCTCTGCTTACGCTCCCTGCCCCAGGCCAGGCTCAGATCTAAGTGCCTCTGGCCCAGCCACTCCATGGTCATGCCCCTGCCTGTGTTTCCTTCCTCATCCCTCCACACTTCCTGCCCACTTTGCTCCAGCCACCACGCTGAAGCCTGCTCTTTCTGCCTCCCCGCCTTCATCCGCCATAATCCTTCTCCCCAGGGTGCCTGGTTCCCCTCACTCAGCCCACCCTGGCCCCTCCCAGGGAGCCCCGGCTGGTTCAAGGTGCCTCTTAAGGAAGCCTTCGTCTATTTCTCCAGCCGCACTTCGCTCCTTCTCTGGGATCTCACTACAGAGTCAGGATTGGGGAAGACCAGGACCCCTCAAGGGAAGGATCCAGGCCTTTTCTTTATCTCCAGGGCCAACCCACCCACTGCCCTCCGCTCCCCACCCCTCATGTATTAGGGCTCCCAATAAGCATTTGGGAACGAAGGAAAGTGATTGGGTTGGGGGGTCACAAAGAGGGGAGTATAAGGAGGGTCCTCAGTGAGGGACACGCTCCGCCTCACCCTGTGTTGGGCTCCATTGCCCCAAACCCCAGAGGAAGATGTACCAGGGATAGAGTGGATTTGGGATGAACGGCGGGGTGCAGGGAGTGAGACCTGAGAGTCAGAGGGGTCAGGGAGGCAGATGGAGAGGAAGGGCGGGAGGAAGATGGACGGGAGGGCAAGGACAGGATGGGGGTTCGGGTCAAGGTGCAGGAAGGGGTGGGAAGGGCAGCAGGGTGGGGGAAGAGCCACACACACTTTCTGGGAAGTGGGAGCGGGTGGGGGAGGTGTGAGTAGTGCATTGTGGAGGGAGGAATTCGCCTGCCGGTCACTGTGAGCTCATTTCCTCTCACCGACTCCTGCAGGGTCTGAGGGCATCGGGCTCTGGAAAAAGTGAGCCAGGGGCACCCCAGAGGCCACCACCCTCCTCTCCTCCCCCACAATCTCAGTGCAGTCTGGATTTCAGATGCCACCCCTTGCCCCTTGCAGAGACAGCACTTTGTTATGGGAGGAAAGGACCCCTGAGCCAGGGTGGCAAACAAGCCTTGGACCACTGGAGGAGCTACAAGGCAGAAAGAGGCAGGAACAGGGGACCTGGTTGAAGAGTAAGCAAGAAAATCCAGGCAGTATGATGGATTACAGTTAGACAGCAAGAAGGACTTTCCAGAAGTGGGGGATAATTGTGGCTGCACATGACCTTGATGAGGAAGGGAGAGGAGTTATTAACTGTCCCTCCATCATTATAAATAAGAATCCCTTTCTATTGCCTGCCAGGGCATTTAAAATAAATCAAAATAAAGCATATGATTTTAAAAACCAGTCAGTATTTCCGTCCTCAGGCTCCCAGGAGTAGGGGTGGCCTGATTGGTGTCTGGGCCACCCCATCCTCTCCAGGACCCGAGTTCCTGACCCTGATCAAGGGCAAAGGGGTGGGGGGTTGGGCCCGACCAGTTGCCAGGAGTCAGGGTAGTAGTGGTGACACAAACAGGTTTCATGAGGTCTCCTCACCACAGGCAGGGGGTGACTCTGGTAGGCAGGGGTGGCCTTCCCACATTCATTGACTCCCCTTTCCAAGTCCTATTTCTATGTGTCTGTGGCCTCTGCCTTCATTTCTGCATAATCTGGGAAAAGGAATACAGAAGCCCCTTAAAACTGCAAGAAGGCCTGGGAAAGAGGCATGCATTGGCTGTAGGAAATAAGAAGTAGGAAGAATGAGGTTAGCAGAAAGAACTTTCCAGCAGAAATGAAGGACAGAGGGACTGTCCCTTCTTGCACTGTCAGGGGATGGGCTGGAGGGGTGGGGCTGGGGAGTAGGGAAATAAGAACCCGGCTTAGGACACAAGGTGTCTCTTTGGACCCAGCTCAGAGTGAAGCCATCGAGGGTGGCTGTAGGGAGCTGGTGACTTGGTCTCTGCTGTCACTGTTGCCCACTGCAGTGGGGGTCTGCGGGCTAGTCCTGAGGCCTGAGCCACAGGACTGGCTGGGTAGGGGTCCCAGGAGCCGGGGGTTCCTGCCAGACTCTCTTCCAGCCGCAATGCCCCGCCTCTGAGGCATCCTGCGCTGAGACCCTGCCTGGGAGGGGCTTCCCTAGATTGAGTGGCGGCCCCCATGCACCATAAGTGTCTCGATATCTATGAGTCTCTAAAAGGAGGGCTTCCGAAGCCTTTTTTTGTCATTCCCTCTTTTCCATCCTAGGTCTCACCTTTGTTTCAGACTTCTCTGCCTCTCTCTCTACTGTCTTGGCTCTGCCTCCCTCATGCCCCCGGGGCCCCTGTGTCTCCGATTCTGACCGTCCCTGTCTGGCTGTTTCTCTTTGCTTCCTTCTCCCTTCCTCTCCCTGTGCTAGTTCTGGCTTCGGCGCCCTTGCCCTCTTTCCTGGGCCCCATCACCGTCTATCTGGGCCGGTCCCCTCGAGGCCGGCTCAAGCTGTCTCCTTGGGACCCCCTCTCTTCTTCGGGCTCTGTTCTGACCTCCAGCTCTGCTGCCAGCAGAAACCCCATTATCAGTCTGCAGCCCTTGGGAAAGGCCGCCTGTGCGCCCCGACGGGGCGGGGCTGGGGTGGGGGAGGGGCAGGAGCGAAGGGGCGGGACTTGGGGGAACACCCGCGCTCGGCCCCGCCCCTCCGGCCCCGCCCCTCCCGGGTCCCTGCCGGCGCCCCCAGCAGTGCCCCGGCCGCAGAGCCGCCGCTGCCGCCCGATGAATGGAGTCGCCTTCTGCCTGGTCGGGATCCCGCCCCGCCCGGAGCCCCGGCCCCCCCAGGTGAGGGCGCTGGGCCAGGGGAGGGGGCGGGGCCGGACGCTGCCGGGGAGCGGGTAGCCGGGCCGGGGTCGCTGCACCCCAGCCCGCCGGGCACAGCCTGGAGCGCAGGGCGCGGGCACCGCGGGCACCGCTGCAAGGAACTTCGGCTGGTGTTGGGCAGGGGAGCGGGCCGGAGCGAGAGCTGCCCGGGGCAGGGGGGAGGGAAAGAGGGAGGTAGGCAGGGGGCCGGGACGGGCACCGAGCTGCCAGGGCAGGGGACGCCGACCAGGGTGACGGTGCCAGGCCCCCCGCGGCCGGGCAGCGGGGGCGGGAGGCCCGCGCCTTTTGTCCGGGATTTTCAGGCGGGGCGCCTGCCGCCGTTTCCTCTGCCCGAGTTTTCGTTTTCCGTTGGCGAGGCCCCTGCACAGCTGGAGCGAGAGGGAGTGGGGGAGGGGGTTCCCGGGGCGGGACGTCCTCCGCCGAGGCGGCCGGACACCCCCTCCCCGCGCCACACTCGCCCCCTGCGGGGTCAGAGTGCGGGACCGGCTTCCAGGCACGGGTCCGCCGCCCCGCTGGGTCCTGGGGAAGAGAAACAGGCCCCAGACCCCCGGACCACAGGCGCGGCTGCCCTCCCCTCTGCCCCCTCTGGCCGGCCGTGGGTGGGTCTGGGCGCGGGGTGCCAGGGGCATTACTCAGCGCTGGGCTGCTTTGCTTGGGTCCTTTCATCTGCCAGCTGCTGAGGCTGGGGAGGGGCCAGCAGGGGCCTCATCCCTCCATCAGGGCCAGTCCCCTGCCTCTGAGCCTGGCCGTCTAGCCCTACTAAAGTACCCAGCACTAACTCCCTGCATCCCAAGTTGAGGGTTGAACACTGTCAGGCTAATAGTTTTCCCGTGCTTGGAAAAGAGGTTCCTTAGGGTCCAGGCTGGGGTCAAGGTCTGGGCCGAGGCCTCTGCCTTTTTTGACAGGGCTGAAAGACCTGGGG
>CAUYSK010053207.1:0-46598 GCA_963575035.1 Avahi laniger
TTCTCCATGACAACAAAGAAAAACCTTTAAAAGTGTCATAAGGCAGAAACTTTCTTTTCATAGAAGGCATATATTTGAATAACACTATTATTTGAACAAATTTATTGTCATTTATATTACTGTGTTTTCTGAGAAGGTAAAATAGATTTCAGTATTTTCACTTAGTTTTAATGCATATTCTTTTCATTGAACTTTGCTGTGTACAAAGCATCTTTATAAATTTTATCACACGTGATCCTCACAACAACCTAGAAGTCAATAGTGTGGATATTCTTCCTACTCTACAGATAAAGAATTTGAGATTTACACAGGTGGATCGTAGGTGGTGGTGCTGAAATGATAATCCAGTACTTCTGATTCCCATATCGCGGATCATTTTGCTTTATCGAATGATGCAGCTAAGCTACAGTGACCTTTAAAAATATTTGTTAAGTCGAAATTAAAAATTTAAAAGAACAAAAAAATTTAACATGTCAAAACAAAAATATGTCAAACACTCAATGAGAGACTTATGTTGAAAGATAGGTGGAATAAAATCAAGTCTTCAAAAACTTCAAGAGCTAATAAAAGATAAATCATATTTAAAATAATTATAATATATTTAAGAAAATACAACTACATGGGATGTGTCTCATCATGACAAAAGACAAGGATTGTGCATAGTTAGGGCTTAGATCATGGAAAACTAATGTCAACCCAAGGATTTGATTTTTTTCCCCTTACATATTATATAATACAAATGAGGGAATGTAAGCAAGATAAAACACAATAAGACTTGTTTACATAATATATAACCAATTAAATATTAGAAATACATAATGACTTCAAAAAGATTTATAGAGAAAATAGTGCATAGTGGTACCATTCCACAAAACAGGTAATATATGATAAACTGCAAGTCTCATGCCAAAATGTGGAGGAAAGACATTTCATGACATCTGGTCACTCTGAAGACACAAGAATAATGAATCATAAACCTCCAGTGAAAGGCTGAAGCAGGGAGAGAAGGAATCACAGAGAGACTGGCTTTAAGAGAAGTATATATAAATTTAAAAATAAAACAATAAGTTTCTAGATTTTTTCAGAAAAAAATAGAAAAGGAAAAAAGGTTATTAAATAATTTTAGCCAGAGTCAAGTGCAAAAGCCACTTTTAAGACTTAAATTAACCATATTTTCACCTAAGTCTCTTATTTAAAACACCAAATACAAGCACAGGGAAGAGAAATCAGTTTTTTGGGGTTCTTTTTTATGAGAATATATTTGTTAAAAGATATGTAACCAGACACTTAGAAAATATTAATACATATTCTGTTACTTTCTTTAATAGAATTAGAATTATTGAGGATCAATAGGTGATAAATAGTAAAATAATGGATGTTTTATCCTTTACCATAAAAAAAAAGATTTAAATTTGCAACATTTGATACTTAGAGAACAGTATGGCAACCTAGTCATCACTAAGAAACCCAGTAAAAAATTTAAAAAGTATCAGTCTTTGAATTGACAGATCCAATTTCCTTTGCATTTGCCCTACTCCAGAACCCCAAAAGATTCAATCTATATTAGATGAATCTGTGTGTAACTATACGCATAAGGAATTTTACAAAATTGAAAATTTTTGTTGCCTAGACAAATACTACGCAAAATATTAGTTAGCGTTTCAGAGTGTAAATGTAATTCTCTCAAAGATAGAAATGCGGTAGCTTTCTGAGAATTTAACTGGTTAAAATCAATTTTAATTAAAGGGTACCATTAACTCTTCGTTGCAGTAGGGATTAGCTGGTTCTCTGATTAAATTAAAATACAAACACAAGACAGAATCAAAGCATAACCATGTAAAACACACTATTGTACACTATATAAAGCATAAGTTAAAAGGAGGAGGAGGACCTACAGTCCAGTATGCTATAAAGATGACTGATTAATTGTACAAATTGTAAATACCTCACTTCTTCTATAAATATACCCAATTTCTATAAATATAGCCCCCAGGAAAGGGACATGGTAATTGGTTTCAAGTCTATTGCCAAAATGACCAATATGATAAAAACTATTCATAATCTTCCCTATTTTGCTAAGTTTAACTACACAAAGACCTAAATGTAGGTTTTTGCTTCAAAGTTACAGTATATTTTAATTTATAGATGAAGAGGAAATAAAGAACAAGGGCTCTGAACTCTCACTACTTAAATAAAATTCCATTGACTAAGTTTCTCATGAATGAGTTTAAAAACTACTGAAACCAGAATTTGAATTTTCCATGCAGAAAGTTAACACCAGTGGTCAGAAAAACAAGCTATATTCATTAGATTTTGCATAACAAAAATTTGCAGAATGAAAGGAGTGCAAAATTTAAACACACACACACTTGCATTTGTTGAAATGCTCGCCCTACCACTTACTAGTTATGGCTCATTGATCTATCTTTCATTTCTCTAAGGCTAATTTTCTCTTCTGTTAAACAGAAATAATAATACCTACCCTTGAAGGGTAGTTATGAGATTGGACATCACAAAGGTAATTTCCAATTACTAACCAAGGAAATCTCTTGGTACGTAATAAAGTCTCACAAGTAGACTGCAAATGCAAGAGATTTACATGAGAGTCTTGCTCTATACAGTCAATATATTTCCCTTCAAATAGTTTATAAATATCAAGTCACGTGATCCCATGTTATGTCCTTTCCCTAAAAGTCCCTTTCCATATTAATTCACATGACCAAGTCCATCGTATTCTGCAAGTCTTTTTCTTCTTTGATTTTATTTTATTTTTTATTTTTTTCAAAATATTACAGGAGTGCAAACGTTGAGGTTACATATATTTACATAAACCGGTTCCCGGTGCCCACCCCCTCACAGCACAAGTCTTTGCACAAGTCTTTGCACTTACCTTATCAGTGCTTACCCTGAATTCCAAAATCTTCTTCCCTATTCCCGTCCTTAATGTCCACCGTCTCTCTTCATTTAGTCTACTTATTTCCTTTTAGCACTGCGGTCTCCAATCCCACAGTCTGAGGCTTTTAGGAACCTGGGCTGCTAGTAACCCGGGCCACACAGCAGGAGGTGAGAGGCAGGCAATCCAGGAAGCTTCATCTGTTTTTACAGCTGCTCTTCATCCTGGCTCTTCACCAATCCCTCACCACCACCCCAGCCGCCCCCCCCGCCCCCCACCACCTCCACGGTCCGTGGAAGAATTGTCTTCCAGAAAACCGGTTCCTGGTGCCAAAATGGTTGGGGACCACTGTTTTAACATACAATATATTATATCTATTCATTATATTTCTTATTTTTATCTGTAATTTCTTTATAAACTATAGGTCCCAAGTAATCATACTTATTTTGTTGTTTTGTTTTGTTCTCTGATTTATCTCAAACATTTAAAATAGTGCCTGATACTTCCATATATTCAAAAATACTTGCTTTTGAATGAACATAATTAATTAGATAATCACTGCTTCTAAACTTAAGGAGTTAAAGACATGACTTGCTCTGAATATTGCCCCGAATAGATGTTAAAAGGCACGGACTGGATTGACCCTATTTAAACATTTATGAACAAGCAAACACCAGAAAATAAAATTTCCCAAAGGAAAAAATAAATACATACTAATCTAACCTGGGATTGTTACCTATCCCTCAGTAAATTTAACAATAACCACTTATGTAGAAGCTGCAGGTGTTTCCAGGTATTTCCCCTAACTCATTGAATGGCTTTTTGAAACTAATACTTCTAAATGTCTTTATCTTTGAAGATACTACTTAATATGTCAATCTCTTACACATAAATTTGTCAAGAGTATTTTTTATTAAATAAAATATTAGAAATATTTTCATGACAAGAACTGCATGTTTGAGAGCAAAATATATAAAGTCAGAAAAGGTTTTGGATAGTCAAACTCATAAATTCATATTCATCTAACTAATCTATGAGATGTAAAACTAGTATGCTCTTTGGATTCCATGGAATTTATTTTACTTTTTAACATAGTGCTATATCTCAGATACATATTTTCTTCACTTTAAAAGTTATTGGGATGCACCTTTCATTTACATAATGTCAGGGAAGAGGAACATTTAAAATTGTTAGAGACATTTATATTTAGGACTATACTTCTTATTCATGACCCTTCCAAACTGCCTCAGTATACCTGATCCCTCTGGAATTTAGAAACTTTGTGAGTATTCTTATTTTATAATACAGTTATATGTATTGCAACAGGACACAACTGGAAATACTTGTTATTTTATAAAGGCGTTAACTGAAATGTTGTATTATCAGACATGATCAGCCTGCTTTGAGAGATTGAGGTTGACTTTTAAGAAGCCAATGAAAAGCCCAGTGGACTAACTGGCCTTGTATTTTGTCTACGTGGTTCCCTTACATGGTTCTCGTCTGACCTTATGGTAAGTAAAGTTTATCACTTTCTGACAGGCCCAGAACCTTCAAGCTGTTTTGGGGACCTTAAGGAGAGAAGTTCACCCAATTTGTACAAACATTACAGACATAGTCTAAGGACAAGTTAAATCCTGTCTTGATTCTCTAGCCTCAAGAGGCTTTTTCAAAAGTCTAATCTGAAATTCCTTATGAGGATGTTCCAAGAAAATCCACTTAAAAAGAGCCTATATGATAAATCATTATTCTTAATATACTTTATGCCAAATATAATAAGACTAAAACTTACTTTAAAAATAAATCGGTCTTATTATGATTTATCTTTGATAGAAAATGGAGACTGGAGAAAGAAAAATTATGTTTCATAAGAAAAGACTACAGTGTACCTGTTATTAGATTCTAGCCTTGTCCATTGTTTTTGAGTTGTTATTATTTACCTGCAATATGAACTGAATCTTGAATTTTTTCCTGGCTATGAGTCTCCAAAATCATGTTTCTAAATTTTTCTCCCATTTCCTGACTTGGATTCATTGAAAATGAAACTGCCTTTTCCCTCGAAATCCAAAGAGAAATCATTTACAAGTTAATTTCTGTCTCCTGAGTCCATTCATTCCCAATGTGGTACAGTCGCTCATACATCCTTCCTCATAGAGGAGAAGGAAGATGGGGAATGTAGACAATTCTTTTAAGGAGCAGTAAATAATTATTAGGGATCATTTTCTTGTGATTCCCCTGTGCTATGCATGTTAAAATTAATTTGGCATGCCTTTTCTCCTATTAATATGCCTTTTCTCATTTGATTTTCAGTGACCCTTTAAAGGATAAAGGGGAAGTTCTCCCTTGGCTATGACATTGTTTATAAAGTTGACATCCTGAGCTGGGCTCATGGGAACACCCATTCTATTTTATAGAATGAGGTGTTGCCTAATTCTAGAATTGCAAATAAAAGCCAATTAGATCTTCAAACTAAATTTGTGTTAATTTTGTCTTTTGACAGAATGAAAACCAAAAAATCATACGTCTGAACACAGACAACTTTACCCCACCCCCGCAAAAAAAAAAATTATGAACTTGAATGTGAGAGCTAAACAGTGCTCTCTCAGGCACATATTTAGAGAACACTGGCTTCCTCACATTTTTTTGTGCAACATGAGGTTAGTAGTATTTTCTTTCCTGCTTGCTTTTAGAATCTATGCTAAGAATTTGTAAACAAAGAGTGAAGAAATACTAACAGAAGCAAACAATTAAGTAGCAATCAAGAACACTTGTTTTACTAAATATATTTTAACAATGTGAATAATGTGCTCGTGGAAATTTGAGAATTAACTATAAAGATTTCTGCAGATGAATCATAATGTCTTTTCAAAGTGTATAGCAATTATTCACAAAGCCTTCGTGTAGTCATATCTTAATAAAAGTGTCTAAATTGATAAAAGCTCAAACTTTTAATTCTTTTTCCTGACGTATGTACATTGTCTGATTTGGCTTTACCTGGAATGAACCTTTGAGAGTTAAATATTTCATGTGGAAGTGTGTTAACTCCAAGGGACCCCAGGAGAGTGCTGAATAATAAATAACAGCATTTCTTCTTTGTTAGCCTCTCATGTCTATGCTTCCTGAATATCACCCTGGGTATCCAAAGAAAGTGTGTGTTTGTGTGAAAGAGAAGCAACATACTACAGAGCCAACTTCAGAAGATTTCTTGCTGTGACATCCAGACAATTAAATCACTGCATTCCCTTGGTGCACTACATGGAACACAGCGGTACCTGGCAGATAAATTTGAATTTGTCTTGTTTTTACTGTTTTCTTAGGACGATTTCAAGTGAGATTTTAAAGGTTTGATTTCTAATGATTATTTGCTTATTCTGCCATTGTATTTCATGTAAGTGGACTTTTCCAATAATGGCATATAACATATTTTACTAAGCTCAATAAATCTTAAATGGAAATACTATTGAATAATGGCACTGATTAAACATTGAAAATAAAACAGAGTTTTAATGGGCACATAAGAAACTAAGTAGCCCTGTAATATTAATCATCTGCTATGACTTCACAGTATGGTGATACACTATGACTAAGATCAATGACAAAGTGAAACCAAACAATAATGTTTAAATTATATTCATGTATTGCAAAATTGAAAGAAATAATTTAAACATATAGAAAATTTAACTCCAAATGCAGGAAAATAAATCCTTTATCTACCATTATGACCACATCTTAAAGAATGATAAGCATCTAGTCCATAAAGAGCTATTTTCAACTTTGAAAGCAGTCAACTTTTCTTTTAAATTAGGTAAATATAATGAATTGTTATTTGAATAACAATAAAAAATATCATCCTTAGAATTATTTACAATATGATGTGAAATGGATCATGGATTGTGCTTTTAAACTATTCACATTGACTCATCTTTAATTATTTTAATAATTTCAATGGAATCATATAATTCAAAGAAAATCATATACTTTAGTGAATATCAAAAAACTAGAAAGATTAGTATAATTTATTTTTTTGTTTTTAAAAGATTATTTTTGTAACAAATATATTTCTTTTCTATATATTTTTATATTTACTGTTGGTAGATTCTTCTACTCTATATTATGGGTGGCTTAATTATATCCTAAAATATGATTTTATAATAATATCCCAGTTGGAGTTATATTTAGACAAAAATATATTAAATATGCCAATTTTCACAAAGTTTTCTTATAAGATTCTAATTTCTTAGAATATTCATATGATCAAGTAAGGTACTAATTTTATCTACCTGAATATTTTATTATTTGTATATTTGCGTTATATTAAAGAGTGATAATTTTGACACACTGCATTTTCTAAGAATGATCTCACATCATTATCTCCTACCAGATAGGTAGTCTGTAATGTAACCTTGTCTCCTTCTCATTAAAAGATAGACTCTAAGGAGGTTGGTACTTTGAGATGGGAGTCTGCCAACCTCATTGCTGGCAAATTAATAAACTCCACTTTCCTTCTCCTCAAAATAAATAAATAAATAAATAAAATAAAAATAAATGATAGAATCTATTTCCTTGTTCCTTTTAACCTGGTAGGTCCTGTGACTACACAGACCAATAGAATACAACAGAAGTGATGCTGTGCCAGTCTCAGGGGTCAACATTAGCTAGCCTGGAAGATTCTTGTGCCTGCGACATGCGAGCTGCTCAGCTTTATGAAGTGCAATTACCCTGACATCACCATACTGTAAAAAGTTCAAAGTTTAGGATCATGGAGAAGCTCATGGAGGGTGAGTTGTCATGTAGAGATTACATCAAGCTTAAAGGTTTTTTGTACAGCAAAGGTAAAGACCAGTAGTATGATGAAACAACCTCCATAATGAGAAAAAGTATTGGCAAACTATGCATCTGACAAGGGCTTAATAGCTGGAATATGTAAGGAACTCAAACAATCCAATAGTTAAAAACCACAAATAATCTTTAAAACATGACCAAAAAGCCTGAATAGACATTTCTCAAAAGAAGGCCTACAAATGGCCAACAGATATGAGAAAAAATGCTCAGCA
This sequence comes from Avahi laniger, assembly GCA_963575035.1. Taxonomy (NCBI): domain Eukaryota; kingdom Metazoa; phylum Chordata; class Mammalia; order Primates; family Indriidae; genus Avahi; species Avahi laniger. The sequence continues at coordinate 7,945 of CAUYSK010053207.1, forward strand.
TCCCTAAATATCGGAAAAATGCAAATCAAAACACAAAGAAATATTACTTTACCCCAGTTAAAATGGTTCTTACATATAAAAAAAAAAAAACAAATACTGGTAAGGGTGTGGAGAAAGGGGCCTCTTATATATTGTTGGCGGAATGTAAATTAGTACAGCCATTATGGAAAACAGTATGGAGGTTCCTCAAAAAACTAAAATTATCATATGATTCAGCAATCCTATTACAGGGTATATATCCAAAGGAAATAAAATCAGCATGTTGAAGAGATATTTGCACTTCCTCATTTACTGTAGCACAAATCACAATATCAAGAAATAAAATTAACTTAAATGCATCATCTACAGATTAATGGAGATTTATACACACACACCCACACATACACACACACACATACACACACACACACACACGCACACTGTAATACTATTCAGCCATAAAACAAAATGAAATTCCACATACCATAATTCACAACAACATGGATAAAATAAGCCATACACAGAAAAACAAACATTGAATGATCTTACCTATATATAGAACCTAAAAATGTTGATTTCATAGAAGTAGAAAGTAGAACAGTAGTTATTAGAGGATGGGAGGGTAAGAGGGTAGGAGGAATGAGAGAGGTCGGTCAATGTGTACAGTTAGAAAGGAAGAATAAGTACTGGCATCGTATTATACAGTAGAGTAACTACAGCAAATAACAACGAGTGGTAGAGCACATTTCAAGATAGCCAGAAGACAAGATTTTGAATGTTATCACCACAAAGAAGTGATAAATTTTTAAAGTGATATATACGGCAGTTACCCTGATTTGATCATTATACGACGTACACAAGCATTGAAACATTACCCTGTACTCCATAAATATGCACAAAATAAGCAATCCAGATGAACTCTTCCTGAGTCTTTAACTCATAATCACTTGGGCAAAATAAAATAAATGTTTGATTATTATGTTTCAGGATGGTTTGTTATTAATTGCTCAAATGGAACGTGTTAACTGGAAGGGAGATACTGTCATAATAAGGCAGTGAAAGGAACCTGGAGGAGACTCAAAGAGACTGTAGGGGAGACGGGAAATACAGTGAGAAAATTAGACACAGATCAGATAAAGATGACCATGGTATGAATTGGTGGAAACTTCAGTAAAACTGGTGCCCACGATAACATGGAAAATAGAAAAAGTTTTTAATGAACTGATAGAACTGGAAAAGGAAATATCCAGGAAAAAAGAATGAAAGTGCTAATTGGCTTATTTACGCTATGAAAAAAAAATCCCAAATAATTTGTAGAGGCCTTGTAAGATGAAACTATGTGCAGAAAGATCAAGTCCAAGGAGCTCTAAGGCACCTGATATATAAATTAAAGGCTATCTTGAAAGTGGATCTTCCAGTTTCAGTAGCTCCACCTGACAACATATTCAGATACAAATCACTGAACTAAATATCTTGCAAATTTCCCTGCCTTAAATTGTGAACAAAAAAAAGTGTTATTTTAAGCCACTTAGTTTGAAATCCTATTATGCTTCAATGAATAACTGGAGCCTAATGATTCTTTTCCCTATGTAACTATAATTTTAAATAGATCACTCCATTAATTTTTTTAATTGCAGAAAATAAGTTAGAATACTGGTTCTTAAAGTGCAATTTAAGGTTATGGAAGTTTCTAAATCATAAATAGCATTTAGATTTAACAGCTGGATAATTGGGTTTTAGAATTGTTTTATATTCTCTAAATACTATATTACTTACATGTAAGGACTAATTTTTGTTAAAATGCTATTGTCTTTGTTTGTGTTTTCCTGTATTTAGGGAAGGCCAAGCAAAATATTAGTAAGTTTAACAGGTGATACATCCAAAATTAATCGTATGTGCATCTGTTTGTATGTTTGTAAATCTTCCCTCTCAGTCCTTTGAATGCAGTATTCCATTGCTCTTGGCTTCCATGTTTGTTGATGAGAAGTGTGTTTTCAGACTGTCATTCCTTTGCAGTCAGTGTGTCTTTTCTTTCTCAGATACCTTTAAAGGATTTTTCTTTACTATGTTATCCAGTAGCACTACAATGGACTAGGGGTAGATTAATTGTATTTATCCTTTCTACAATCCTGTGTGCACTTTAATCTGAAGACTCAGATAATTTTTCAATTCTGAAAAATTCTTACACTCTCTCACTTCAGCTACGCTTTTCCAACTACTGTTCTCCCACTTTAGCTATGGTTGAATGATAAGTATTTTCTCTACAACTCTCAATTTCTTTTCCTTACTTTTAATTTTTTTATCATTTTGTGCTGCATTCATGGTGAGATTCTCAGTACATTCTTCCCATTCAATTTATCTTTTTTTGTGTTAGTAGGGGTGGAAAGACGTGATACCTTTCCTCATCCATCACCACATATACTCCTAAAATAAAAGATTAAGAAGTAAAAAGCTAAACAAATTTATTTGATCAAAATTCGACATGACAAGGGATCCTTCAGAAATGAAGACCCAAAGGCTCAGGGAAAACTGTCTTACTTTTATGCTTAGGTTCACTGAAGAATGAACAGCCATGCAAAATGTGATTAGACAGAAGGGTCCACTGGTAATACACTGAGGGAGATGTCTGTTCAATTCTTGTTGACCTCTCTGCTTAGCATCCCTACCTCCCAGAGTTGGGGCAGGACCTCTCTAGAATGAGAGTTTTCAAGTGAGAAGGGGGAAGGGTGAAAATAATAACTTTCTAGGTGTTGTGTCTTGCTTTGTCAGAGAGGAGTTCTAGTTTCTATGGCCTGCTTTGGACCACAAGAATTCTGGTTTCCATGACTTGCTTCCGAGGAGAAAAAAAGGCTGGAGACAGGAGAATGGGAAAAGGTCAGAAAGATCTTGCTTCTGAAGCCTTTCCGTGTCCTTCAGTTCGAAGTACTCAGCACGCCAAGGCACCATACTTGGGTATCCTGTTTTGAGCCTCAGCACGTCGTCTGGAGATTATGGTACTTTGGTAAGTTTTCTTTTTATACCAGTTATTGTATTTTAAAATTCAAGATCTGTAATTTGATTTTAACATCCATCAGTTCTTACATGATTCTGTCTGTTTTGTAATTTCTTGCGGTTTTTAGGGATGCTATTTTTTTCATTTCTCTTTTAGGATCTTAAACCTACTTTAAAATCCCTTCAAAATTACTCTAACCTTTGCATTTTATTTACTTGCTCCTATTTTTCAATTGTTGATTTTGCTGATCTCCCGTGAGAACTCTCTCTTTTATTCTTCCCTTCCCACCCCCCCACCTTTCCTCCCACCACCTCCCTTCCTTCTTTGTCCAGTGCTATTTCTGTTGCTTTCAGCTAGCTTCCCAGTCCCCATCTAAAATCAGGAATTATACTGGTTGTCATGCTGTAATGTTCCAGAGTATTCTAGATCTGTCTCTGGGTAACACACAGTGCATCTCAGACAGGATACCTTAACTTTTCTCTTCCTTTCAAGATGAACAGCTTTATAAAAGCCATAACTCCTAGAAATGATCAAAGCATTTTTAATGTCCTTTCTTCCATGTTTGGGGAGTCTTAATTCAGCCCTCATTTTTATGCAGAGTAGCTGGTTCTTGTCTGCTTCCCAGCAATTGATAATTCAATATATTTACCCCACAGTAATTATAAGGTGATGATGCCTCTGTCTGCTTACAACCCTATGGACCAGCATACTCACAGTGTTACTACTAACTTATGAAAATATCTTTTTAAAAAAAATTTGTTTTGTCCTGTTTGGAAAAAAAGAGAAAAGTATGAATTTATAAAGCCACTTGAGCAGAAATCCCCTAAGAGCTCACTTTTGCTTTCCTTCCCCACACTCCAGTGTAGATCTCAAAGCCTTGACTGCAGCTATCACGCAAGGTCCATTTTTTCCAGAGATCTGTTTGACAGAAAGCATCCTTCGTTATGGCCTGTATTAGGACAATAAAAATGTTCATTCAAAAGGAAAGAGTTTACACAGTTATTGAAAGATATGTCAAGTTCACTGTATAAAAAGCCATAAAATGAATAATAACAATAAAATGTGCTCTAATAGCAACTTCTATTTCCTCCTTACCAAGAAACGGGGAATAGATCTAAACTGGTTGAACTAAGAGTACGCTTTAGGACCTGACTAGTCTCCATTTTGTTCATTTGTGATCCTGTTGTACATCCCTGATTTTCTCACCCTATGTCTTACATTGGATCTTTCATCATTAATCACAGATAGTCACTATTCTATTTTTTTCCTAAGCTTATAAATGGCTATATAAAACTATTCCCTCTTTGTCTCTAATCAGATCCCTGAAAGTCTATTTCTCTCTGTTGGAGTCTGTGGTTCTGCTCTGCACTGGATAGGTGAACATTTTAAGCCAACTGGTGGAAAATGCCACTTCAAACATGCACTTGAATCTCAAGAGTGATCTCCAGTGGCAAAACAATGTATATAGCATGAATCTGCCCACCTAATACCATTGAATTTTCTCACAATCAGTAGATTTCCCTGCATTAGTGTTTAGTTACTCCATGGGCAATATCACAAAGGTCAAAAAATATGTATAATGCCAAATGCTAAATAGGAGTATGCAGTGAAAGGCGTAATTCTTACTTTTAAGGAGCTTGCAAGCTATTCGGGAAAACAATGAGAAAAATTTTCAACGTTTTGCTCTTTACCAGTTAGATTGAAAGAAGAGGATAGAGCAACTGGGAGATTAGGTAGGAGAAAATTGAAATGACAGTGTGAAATAACAAGGGCCTAAATGATAATGATGGCATGAAAATGAAAAGTGCAAACCAAAAAGCACAACAAGAAGGAGTCAACATACCAGAGGACAGAACCTGAGAAATAAAAGAGCAAAGCGTTAAACGTATGATAATAAAAAGGGCAAAAACAGCAAGAACAATAACAACAGTTACACGTGCTAAGTGCTGACTGAGACATTTCAAGCACAGGGAACCAAAACAATGTTAGTGCCGATGACAGAACCTGGAAAGAGCCGTTTTAATGAGGACAATTATTATCGGGTCATAGAAATTCCCAAGTTGGATGTGATTGCAGGTCATGCAAAAGGAGAAGCCCTGAGTCAGTAGAAGAAAAGAGGTACAGGTTTTCTGGCATCAATGGAGTCAAACTTAAAAGGCTGTACATAAATAAATAAAAACAATACAATAGAGTAATTCCTTATCTTATAAGATTTAGTTATATTTATTAAATCTACATAAGTTCTGAGGATTTAAAGAGGAGATCTTACATTTTTATCACTTCAGCAAAGAAGTATTGAAGCAATGTCTTTTTTATTTTTTATTTTCTAGACCTCCCTTAATATAAATACTTACACGTTAATTGCATTGCTTCATCGCTGTATAGTACCTCTCTAAAGCACCACAGTCCCATGGTACAAGTCCCTACAGAAAACTAAAATTTCCACTGCTCCTTTCTGTAAATGCATTCTCATTTTCACCTGTAATTTAATTCAAAATTCAAATATCATTTTAGACATGCAGAAACATAAATTACATCTGAATCTATAATGGCCCCTGGAATTATCTCTTTGGAATGTCTTAAAGTACCTTGCAATACACCGTGAATTAATAAAACTAATGTTTTTCTTGGATTTTTTTTTTCAAGCAACTAAGATACAAAAACAGAAGAATTACCAGTATTTGGAGATTGGAATGACCATTCCAGTTTGTTTTTATAGTTTTTATTTCAATTTAATGTTTTCCAATAAGCTAACTGTGTAATATCCCTAAACAAGCTTCGAATGAATATATTTCTATGGAGCTCACATAGAGTCCCTTATTGTGTCCCTTTTTACCTTGGCACAATAGCCCACTGTGCAGAGTGCTCCATGGAGAATTCTTTAACACTGGGTGGCGCTGTATACTAACAGAACAATATTTATTTAGCATGAATACATGTTTTCTTAGCTGCAGTTCCTTTTTGCAGTCTTGGTATCAATTATCACTGGATATTATTTTGTGAGTCCTTCTGATATTCCACTCACACAAACGTCTGGTGCAAATTGGCCTATTAGCAAGGAAATGTCAACCATGTTTTTCCAAGTAGGTAACATGTTCATGATAAAGCACTATGACAAATAAACTGGAAGAAAATGAAAACATTTGATAGAGAAATATTTTTCCCTCGTGTTGATGACTGAGGATATTTGTTGGATAGAAACATTAAACAAATTATAAATTTGCATAGCCCAGTGAATTCCAAAGTAGCGTCACATTTTGTACAACCTAGTTATGAACAATGATGCAATAATCATCAAATGTAATATTGAAGTTATTTAATTTATTCACCTATAGTTTCCATAGAGTTGCCCACATAAATTGAGCTTTTTTTTTTTTTTAGGAAATTTAATACCAAGGCATTTATATTCAAAAGAGACAAATATATTTGTTTTCAGAAATGTGAACAGAGTATCTGTGATACAACTTAAGGCCAAAAAGTACATTGGGAGAATTTACCAATGAAGTATTAGAATCTCTGATTAAAATAATAAAAGAAATATAAAACATTTTTGTAGGTAGGAGCTTTTAATTTTTTGTCTTATAAGCGACATATAATTAACATATATTGTTTTTTAAAGTCATTAAATAAAGAATATATTATATTATTATGTGAATTTCTCTTCCATCAGCCCTCTCCCAACACCACTATTTATACTTTATACCCAGAGATTGATATATCCATTCAGCACTTTTTACCTGTAGGAAGTACATTTATGTATATATGCATAGATCCTATTTTATACTAATTGGATCATACTATGCAAATTATTTGACAACTTGCTCTTTCAGTTAAAAACAAACCTTAAATAGCTTTGTATGTCAACATAAACATTTAATTAATTCTTTTTAATAGTGGCATGATAATATATAGCATGGGTATACCATAAATTTTTTAACCATTTTTCTAATTGAATTTTTAGGGTCTTGATTTTTTAGGATTTTTTTATTTATTACAAGTAATGTTGCAGTGAACATCCTTGCATACACATATCTGTGCATGTGTATATTTCTGTTGGATGAGTTTTAGAAGCAGAATTGCTGAGGCAAAAAGAATGTACACTTTCCTAAAAAGTTCGTCTAATTTTACATTCTCTCCAACAATGCAGGAGAGTGGCTTGTTGGAATCCTTCCCCAGTTCTTGGCAACAATGAACACTATCAATCTTTTGTTCTTCCTCATATTTGAAAGTAGGGATGCTATGTTTTGGCTTTTTTCATTGTCGATTATATAGAGATTATGTATTATTTTATATTTTTATTGAAATTTATGGGTTTTCTTTTAGAATTGCTTATTTATATCACCTTTTCACCTTTGCGCATCTTCATATTGGGTCAATTCCATTTTTTGTATAGCATTATAAGAGATATTTATATCATGTATGTTTACTTGTTTGTTAATAATAAACACTGTAAATATTTATCCCAGTCTGTCATTTGTCTATTAGCATTGTTTACACCATCTTTGATAAACATAAGCTTTAAACTATGGCAACTCTATAATTTTTTCTTCATGAATTGTGATTTTGCATTTTACTTTAAAAAGCATTTTTCATACCAAATTCTTTAAAATATTTGCATTATTTTTTACTAATACTTTTGTAGTTCAGACTGTTTAATTCTTCTAAAATTCAATTTTGTACACAGCATGTGGGAAGGAATCAAACTTTTTCTCAAATGGATAACTAATTTTCCAAATCGTTTATTGAAAACTTTATCCTTTTCCCATAGATTTGAAACACTGCTTTAATTATAAACTCAAGAAATATTTCTTGAGGCTTTGGACAAGTATTTTTTACTTTCTCTGGTTTTATTGTTTGCACTTCATTTTATTTTCCTACAGTTCTATTGGTTATAATCAAATGATGGTATCAATAGCATTCATAGGCTAATTTTTTTAAAAAAATGTGCTCACATGGGGATCTTATTTCTCAAATTATAATATAACTGAGTTAAGCTAAACAAGATTAATGTTCTCCTTCAAAAAATGTTAAAATGTGTAGATACCAATGGAATACTATTCAGCCTTTAACAAAAGAGCGAAATTATGTCATTTGCAACAACATGGATGATACTGGAGGACGTTATGCTTAGTGACAGAAACGAGAGACAGACCAATAAATACTATATAGTCTCACTTATATGTGAATTCTAAAACAATCAAACTCATAAAAGCAGTGAGCAGAATGGTGGTTACCCGAGGCTGAGAAGTGGAGAGAATGAGATGTTGAATCAAAGGGCACAAAATTTCAGTTAGACAGGAGAAATAAATGGTAAAGGTGATGAGCATGCTAATTAGCTTGATTCAATCATTCTGTGTTGCCTACATATATCCGTAGTATCACTTTTTTATTATGACTGTATTAAAGTATATTTAATATTTTAAAATTAAGCCTTCATCTTTAAATATGCAAATGTTACTCTAGTATGTTTCAAGACAATGCATTGTAGTATACACACTTGAATGATGTAGATAATATAGACATACAGACTCCCACTGTTTTCAACAAAGACTTCTCTAAGAAGATTTAACATGTCACTGGTACTTCACGTGTCTTCACTCATAATGTCTAAACTAGTCCTATTGCTCTATCTGCCCTCGATCTCCACGTCTCCCATTTCTAACCAGCTCGTCAAGGCCAAAGGATGTCCCACCTGCCATACGGTATTGGCTTGAAGGCATGAGACTTAGTACATTGATGTAACTGAAGTCAATTTTGTATCTAAGCAATTTCTAAGAGTTACTATACAGGGAATTTGAAACCAGAATCCTTAGGAAATTAAGTTAAATGGAGAAGTCAATGCCAGAAACTGAGTAGGAACCTATCTGCCAGCCTCAAGTTTATTCTCTCATGCCTGAGTTGGGTTTACCACCTGTTGTCTTAAGGGACTTTATGGCTGGCACTGCCCTAATTTACAGAGATGCTCACCCCAGCATAGAGTGCCAAACAAACATCTTTCTTTAGTCCGTAACACAATCCAATATTTGACGATAAATTATGGTGGTGAGACAATGAAGGCATCTATATGTTTGCCTTTATGTTTCCAGCTGAAGTTTTAAAATCTTTGAAGACATGAGCTATTTATTCTGTTTTAATTTATCCCAAACAATATACTAGATACATTTTTGCATGTTTACTTGTTAAAATAATAAAAACAATAATTTCATAAAATTTTAAAAATTAACGATGGATATATATAAAGGGATGAAAATACAACAGTGTATAGCACATAGTAAGTACTTTATATTGATTGCTATTATTTTATGAAAATTAATTACAAGGAAATAAGTCATTTTCAGAGAGCAGCTGCCACCAGTCTGGTGAATACTAAAGTAGGTATTAATTAAGAGACTTATTTAGTATTGTCTTGCCTTAAGAACACACTGCTCTCTCTTTGGTATTTAAAAAGACAAAATAGGGATTGAATTACCTTTGATTAATTTCGGTTGCTGTATTGCGTTTCCTTTGAATATCAAATTGAGTTTAATTTGGACAATATTTCTCCCAGGTTTTATTCAAACGTATTTACAATAACCAAAAATTCATGATAAAAACAAACATCTAATATAGTTAACTGAGGTAATAGAAGGAAATTGTGTAAAGCAGAAAGTTATAAAAAATGGGGGAGAGTTAATGAAAATAATTGAATAGAAGCAAGTCAGAAATGTCAGCCACAACTGAGTGTGGCCACAACTCAAGTCCTATACCTCTACGGGCTGACAACTTGGCACATTTTCTGTTGGCTTTAATCAGTCTTTCTTCAAGGGAACAAAATGCAAGGGTATACAGCTGGACTTATATTAAGGAAATTGCACATAGTTTAATAAGACTAGAGTATTGGATGGGTGGAAATTACAAGACAGATCATAAAAGATAGTAAATCTTAAAGAATGGTTCTACCAGTAATGGGGAGCCACTGCAAAATTTCAAACAACTAGTAACATCAGATTGCATTTAAGAGAGGGCATTTTAGATTCATTTGAGTTTATTAATTTAAAAAATGTTCATTTTTTTGTTATATATGCCAGACACTGCTCAAGATGTTTGAGATAGCAAGGTTAACAGGTCAAAAACCAATGTTTTTTTCATGGAGCTGACAATCTAGCAGAAGAATTTGACAATAAACAAGTAAACAAATTAGTTATAAGATTTTAGGTAATGATAACATCAAGAAAGAAATAGAATTAAGTGATACAGTGTGATTAATGGGTATGATCAGCAATTGATAGCATTAAATAGTGTGATAAATGAAGACCTCTTAAGGAGAAATTATCAGATTTGAAATCGGAATGAAGAGAAGGAAGCTACCACGTAAAAGAGAAAAAGCAAATGCAAAGAATTGGAGGAAAAAAATCGAGCGAGGCATGTCAAAGGAATGGAAAGCAAGCCAATGTGGATACTGCAATGAGTTGTACAAGTGGAGTTTAAAAGCTAACTAGGGTACAGCTTATATGCTGTGTCAGAGCATAGAAACTGGGGAAGATCACAATATTAATTTATGAACAGAAATCTACTATTTGATTTTTAAAAATGGAGCAATAGGATCTTAATTATATGTTTAAAACATACTTTCAGTAGCTGGGTGGACTGTGAAGGAACCCATATGGAAATAGGGAAGCTATGGAGGTGTCAGAAGTGTCCAGGAAACAGATAGCGGTGGTTTTCCCTAAGAGGTAACAGTGGAGATGATAAAAAGTGATTGTGCACAAAGATAGAGCTGCAGGTAGTCACTGAAAGGATGGATGGGATGGGTGAGAGAAAAAGAGAACTCAAGGATGATTCCAGAGTTTTGAACTAAGAAAGTACATGGATAAGGCATATCCTTTACTGAGTAATAGAAGTAAAATTGAATATATAATTAAGGCCACATCAGATGTTAATATGAGTTTATGAAAGATACAAGAGTCACTCCAGGACTAGGATGATGAAAGAGAGTCCAGTTTATACTCGACTAAAAAGAAAAAGGAAGTATACCAATGTCTTTCTCCATTTCCCACCTATCATTTCTCAAGATTAATTGCTCTCAAGTCTACTCTTCCATTGATCAATATTCTTATAGTCTATCTATGGTTTTCCCTTAATAGTAATACTTACCTGACTGTGAGAAAAAAAGCCAGACAAAAAGGGACTTCGTATAGTCAAAACCATATGAAATAGCCATTTTTGTAAAAATATTGGCAAATTTTTATATTTTGGCACAGTAATATGTAAAGTTATTATATGTTAATAAGAAATGTTATTGTCATTAAGCAGTACTTATTTATTATTCTAATTATTTTATTTATTTAAATTGAATAAAATGTTAATTATCATGTATTATGTGCTAAATACTGTTTTAGAGGTATTTAACATAAAAGTGAAGTAGGTAGTAATTACCCTGCACTTATGGAGTATTCTATAAGGAATTCTGTTAAGTTTAGATAGAAAAACAAAACAAGTAAATAATATGCAAAATAAACTTATTTAACAAAGATTTACTGATCATCAACAATTTTGTTCCAGGTATTGTTCTAGGTGCAGGAAATACATAAGTAAACATAACAGACAAAAATCCCTGCACTTATGGAAATTATATTCAGACAAACAAACAAATGATAGATCAGATTAAATCATGGGCAAAGATTTATAATATGGTAATGTGATAGACTCAGTGGGTGGCAACTTTGGTTAGGAAGCAAGTCACAAATTTCATGTGTACTCAAGAAAAGGGCATTACACAGGGTATGACACCTTTTTACACTTCTACCACAGTCCCTAAATACTGAGCCTAAAAGTTGCAGGTGTTCTAAAACATGTGAGGATGCTGAAAAACTCTGACATGTTTTCCATACAGCCTTAATTTTTATACAATTTTTCACAAATAGCATTCAGTGTGAATATTAGTAATATTTAAGAAAACTGAATCTTCATGTATCTTTTTAAATGAAAGATAACATTGACAATGATGATACTTGATTTTAAAGTGAAATAGTTTACATTTAAAATGATAAAAAGTTATGTTAGAAAGACAAATTAATTTTTAATCTACCTAAAGAGAAATCACAATATTACAGGGAAGAAAGAACCTGAAAGATCATTGGTGATTCATTGTCATTCATTTCTTTACAAGAGTAAAAAGAAACATTGCGGTTAATATTTCTTTTACTAACTCTCTTTCCACTGAGTGTAAAAATAGTCCAGACTAGTGATACATAAATCACCACTGAGGACACTGAGAAAAAGCCATTAATTAATTACATGATGTAAGTTAACATAATCTAAGTCCCTTTCTTTAGAGGAGCAAGATAGGGTGATGGAAAGTGAGCGGAGTTCAAAGTCAGATGGCTGTGACTCCAATCCCACTTATTAGCTGAGAGACCTTGGTTAAATTCTTGACTCTCACTGAGGCTTAAATTTCCAGTCTGTAAAATGGAGACAACGATATCGTCCTTAAAGAATTATGGCAAGCCTGGGATGAGATAATATATGTAATTCACTGACCATAGTGCCTCACATGTAGAAACTCACCTCGATAAATCTCAGATTTTCTCAAGAATTAATAAAACTGTCCTTGTACCCACTCAGTCTCCATCTCACTATGTCCTTAACCTCAGAAAATTGTGAGGATTAATTAATTAATAACTTTACTCTTAGTTAATAAATTATAGACACATTATGCATCATTATCTTCAATCATCATCATGGTAACTTTTTAAATGAATGGTCATTTCAAACAGCAATAAAATAATTCTTTTGTTTAGGCACACTTATTGCTGGATTCCAAGATAAATGATTTTCCACAGTTGCTTTTGAAAACAGAAAATGCAAAACCTTCAACTTGGCAGATAACGCTTCTTATCATTCGATTGTACCTGATTGTATTAGCAATATTTTTCATCGTTCTATCACACTCATCACAAATTAGTTAGATTTTTCTCATCGTACCTTTGCTCTCTATCTCTGTAACTTCTATTTCCTCTTCCTGTCCTTTCTTCTCCACCTCTCTTCCGTTATTTGAAGCACATTTCTTGCTCAATGCATAGTGCACATGTCAATCTGTGTTCCCAGAAGATCATTCGCATTTCTAACTTGCAGAAAAGTGTCTACTGGGAGTTTCTTGAAATGGGGGTTATTTCCCCATTTCTAGCCTTTCAAATTTAGGATACAGCCTGGATAATCAGCACTAAATAAATAATTGATGAAATACAAATAAATTAGAACTATTCAAATTGAAATACGTAGACATCTTCTGACACATTTAACCGACATGTAAAACGACAAAGAAGTTTTGAAATCTGTCATGGACTGAAGGCTTATGTGCCCCCCAAATTCATAACACCCAACTGAAGCCATAACCCCCCAGTTGACTCTATTGGGAGACAGCGCCTATGGCCTATGAGGAGTTTTTAAAGGTTAAGAGAGACCACATGGGTAGGGCCTTAATTCCCCAGGGCTGGTGTCCTTATAATAATAAGAAGGGACACTAGAGCTCTCCGCCTCTCTCTGTCATGTGAAGACACAGTGACAAGGCAACTGCGTGCAAGCCAGGAAGAAAATCCTCATCAGGAAATGAATCAGCAGACACTTTGATCTTAGACTTCCCAACCTCCAGAACTGTTAGAAAATAAATTTCTGTTGTTTAAGCCCTCCAGTTTATGATGTTTTGTGATGGTACAAGCTGGCTAATAAAAAAACCCAATTGCGTTTTATACAGTATCATGGAATTTACACTCCTAATTCTTCAAGATTGACCCCGCACTAAAATAACTGTTAGTTGAATGTGTATCATCAGTTTACCAAAGCAAAATTAATATTAATAAACTGCGGGGAAATCTGCATTTGGCATTTGGGACTTAGCTAAATGATGTGCAGATGCAAGTTCAGTCTATTAAAAATTTCACTGGCTGCCAAGGATTCTGGAGAGAGTTGAGCCACCTCCAGTTTTATACATCCATTACCAAATTCTTTCTACTTAGAGTATTTTAACCAGAGTACATTTTTGAAGCCCAGATTATATCACTTAACAAACCTTTGAACTGTGAAAAACATAGTTATAGCTCCTGTAAGGAACCCACAGTGAAAACAGCTTGTAAGAAGCTATTTCTTTCATGGAGCTACTCTGAGACCGAATCCTCCTAATATTTTATTCACATAAAAACATGGACTTTAAAGTAAACAAACAAAACCACCTCAAGCATTTAGCAGGAATTCTTCCAGAAAAAGAGATCTCCACTTTTTAATTATACCTCTTCCCAGGTATCGGATGGTATAGTTAGTTTATAATTATTTCAATCTCTTGCAGTTTATCTCCATATTATTTCAAATAAACAGTCTAAAAATAATCAAAAAAAATTTACCTTCTAGCTAATTTATTGTAGGGAACATCTTTTTTTCATAACTTCTTATTAATAATCTGATCCTTAAAGAAACTTGTAAAATATGCATAGTGGAAGGAACCCTCATATTATTTCAGGGTACACTGAAGGGAATTATACAGAGCAAATTTTCTTATTTTGCCCTCATACCTACCCTAAAAGTTTGATATTAGCTCTGCTTTATAAAACAAATAAGTGGAACCAAGAATTGACAAGTGACTTGTTTACAGTCATATCATCAATGAGTGGTAGAGCCAAGATTTAAACTGCATTTCCTTTAGAAGTTCTGATGTTTTTACAAAACTAAGGAATTAATAATAATAACAACAACAATAATGAAATAAAGGTCCCTTTCTTTCCCACAAACTCTTACAATATTGATGGATAGATAAATCTTTCACCTGAACATTGGAAAACATTTCAAGGATGTATATAAAACATATTAAGTTATATGTCCATAAGTAAAAAAATATGAAGTCAAGGAACAGAGAAAAAAATACTCACTACCAAAGCCATGGAACGGTCTAAAGTAAAACCATTTAGCCAACACTGTGTGTTTTTCATCTTAAACATAATAGTGACATGTTGTATGTAGTGTATGAATATTTTCCCCTGCATTCTACAATGCCAGAGTGTATTATGTGTTTCTATTTTGAGTACGGCTTTAATCTCAATTTTAAAATGAAATAATTGACGTTAAAGAGGTCAAGTGACCTGTTCAGGGTCACTTAGGCAAAAGATGTCAGGGCTGGATTGAGAATCCATCTCTTCCACCAGTGCCCCAGAGAACTTTATTCATACAGTCCTCAAGGCCAGAACAAATATTACTTCCTTTTCCACAAACTGTGCCTAAAATTGCCCTCCGGTTATAAGTAATCCATACATTTTACAATAAGAAATGCTAATATTCATTAATCAAAGCACTTGTTTATTGGATTTGATACCAAGGTAAAAAACATACACTGAATAAATATTTAATTTTCTCCTCAGGGCACCAAACAAATAATACCATTCATCTTCTCTGCCTTGTACACACAGGCCGAGAAAGGTTGCTGAGAAAAAGAGGTTGCGGAGCTCAATATTAGACCGTTTAGATTTACAAATTCTTGATGATAACAATGTTAGTAAACATAGCCTATTTGTCACTTTTAAGTTTAAATGCAGAATAGAAATAATTTCTCTCACGTCTCATAATATATGCTGAGTTATGAGCCCAATAAAACTTAATCAAATATTAAGTAAAATGACCGATGACTGACATAGGCAGAAGAATGAATCTAAACTGACATAAATTTACTAAAATTTTAATTTGGGACAAAGTGCAAAGGGAAAAAAGCCTCTGAAACTGTTTAACACTTTCAGAGTGTAATCTCATTCTCAGTTCCATCCCCAGTTACAGGACTAGCATCACGATGCAACATTAGTGTGTCTGCAATGGGTTTCAAAGGCGTTTGAAAGAGACATGAAAATCTTACATGGTACAGGCAGCTTTAAACACTTGAAAGGCCTGCCAGTTTGCTTCTTGTGTGAAAATTTCAAATGCAAAAATGGCATCAAGCATCACACAATCTAATGAATACTTGTATTACTTGTAAGTTGGAACTCTTTTCCTCATTAGACAGATGCTGGAAATAATTAGCAATTAGGGTACCAATAAAGTTGTGCTCTTTCCAGTTCTGTCTTTTAATAAATTCACATTTCGATTAATTGTCTTTTCTTTCTTTCATATGCTCTTATTGCCCAGAAAAATGTCTACTATTATCTACTCCTAAATAGCAGCAGATGAGGGGGAATTCATTAATGTCTTTCTTTTACAGGTTAATATTTGTGCACTTGAGTAACTTGGTTCCCAACAGTTCAACACACTGGGTTAATTATAAGAGGAGCAGGATTTCATTTTATATTAGCGATTTCCAGCCATTTTCATTGAGTTAAGAAATATATTTAATCAGTAATAATACTTGTTGCTGGCAAGACAACAATCTAAAAATTTATTAAGATCAATGATGTAATTATTTTATTTTAAAATTTTCATAAGATTCTAATTATGTTGAGGTATTTTTCTCTGTATTTATTTACTCAATCATATTTTTTTGGTAACTGTGATCATTATATCTTCCTTGGGTGTCCAAAGAAAGTCAACCATTAAAATATGAAAGATGGTAAAAATCCAATGATCTCATCATATTCTATTTATATAGAACAAGATATTGCTATTTTAAATGAATTTTACATATTTGACATGAAAAATTAAGTGTTTTAAGATACTGACCTACTATTAGTAAGTCACAAATTCTACTAACATTTTTATTCCTGAGACTCAGATCAAATCAGACATCAAGTTCTCTATATGTAAAATTGCAAAATAATGATGGTAAACCAAAGAAATTCCACCAACAATAAATATTTAATAGTTAAACATTCCCAGCATTTTCTATTATCTTTCTTGGTGAGTTGAAATTATTTTAAACTGAGATCAATTAATTTTTGTGTGAATTTTACAGTGGAGATTTGATTAATCAATCGATGCCCATTTCAAAATCTTAACAATTTTTACTTTTGTCATTTTTAGGTCATTATTTCTTTGAAGTTTAATTTTCTCTGGTTAGACTGAGAAGATTAAAATATTGTGAAAACTTTTTCTTACATTTAGAGCCATCCGTAAAAATTTTCACTCCGTTAAGAGTTGCCTGTTTATTTTGTATTGATTATGCTTACCAAATATATCTTGTAGATAATTGTTTTATACTTTTCAACATTACTAATTTGGTGGAATTCTTGTGTCAGTTTTTATTCTATTAAATAGTTTACCACTGCAGTTTTAAGTTTCATTAAGATTATTTTGAATAGTTTATATTCATTATGAAATGATTAATATTTTTTGTGCATTTTTGGTGAGGATCAAAGAGTATTTCTAGGGCAAAGGCTTAGAGTCAAGACATAGTCAAAACAGTCCAAAATGATGAAACATTACTTTCTGTAAAGCAATGTAGAACTATTAATAGATGAAGAGTTGGTTGCCCTTATATTCAGATTTAATCTGTCTCATTAGTCTAAACTGCTGATGTACAATCTGTAATTTTACCCTCTTTACTGTTATACTTTGCAGCCTTAAAAAACTTTCTATATATTTAAAATACCCTATTTATGCATATATTCCATAGGTAATTCCAGGCTGACCTTTGGCAAAAATAATAAAATGAGAAGCTTAATTTTCAGATTACTTGTCTTCTACTCTCCATGCAAGTATTTCACAATTTAAATTCCATCTCAGTTACAAAACACTCTTATATAATTTTCTTTCACTGCCTCGTTGACGACTTTGTGGAAATTAAATCAACTTGGATTTAAGAATGTATTAATTTAGTGTGAATAGCATGTTAAGCCCCAGGCAAGTTGCTATTATTAATATCATTGCCATGCTCATAAGAAAAATAGATGCCCAAGGAGAGAACTGATAATCAGCAAAACAGACATTTGAACTCATGTCTCTTTGAGTCATTTAACTTTATCTTTGAACAATTAAATGCCTTTCTTCTTTCAAAGGAATTTCTGAAATTATCAAATACTCATCATAAAGCATAATAAGTCAAACTCCCTCCTCTTCAGTATCCATAAATTTCTATGACCAACTTGTCTACACACACACACACTCAACCTGGAAAGACAGTATTCTTGTTCTTTTCAAAGTACACGAAATACTGAATGGCAGTAACTATTGCATCTCCTTTTTATTTAAAGACTCAGTAGCTGATTCATCCATAAATAACACTGAAGCCTTAAAAGTCTGAGAAAATATGGTGACTGAGTGGTTGAGAAGCTGAACAAAGCTTTCATTAGTTTCAGGCCAGAAAGGCAAAAAATTAGAGTTCAGAGATAAATAGGGATAAGGGTCCAGTTTTTAAGTTGTGACCAACAGCAGGAGCATAACTACCACCTAGATCTTGGTATTTAAACACCATTGTCTGCTAAAAGAGACTAGAACTTCTTGTATAAATCCCTAATTCCAGGGCTGGGGATGGGAAAGAACAAGATAAACCTGGAACATATTTTTGTGCTTCAAATTAAAGAAGTGCTTAGAATAGTGGAAAACATTCAAAATGATTCTGAAACTTCTTTAAAAGTAATGCTACTCATCAAATTTGGGACAACTTTAACTTCAAAGTAGTTAAAAACAGTACGTTTTTAGTGCATTGAATAAAATATGAAAATCCGATTCCATAATGATAAAAATCAATACATAGATAAATATACAGTTTGAAAAGGATTGCAGTATTTTTAGATTCATGTGCCTCACCATGAAGGGAAAAGTAGCTTTACACATACCTGCCAGGCAGACACCTTTCATCAAGTGATTAATGCATGTATGCCAAGCAAATAGAGCTGCTGAGCAACATTCCGGGTCTCCTCTTGACTGACTATGAATTGGAAACCAATTAGATAAAGCATCGCATCACATTGCTTTCAGTTTTTTCTTGCCTTACTAACTAACCCTTTTATAATTGCTCTCAGTGGCCTTATATCATCTTAATAAAGTCTCAGCATTTTAACCCTTGTATTGAGCACTGCTATTTCAGGACACTGTTTAAGACATTGAGTTTTACACTTCAAAATCAAACAAAACAATCCCCTTATCAACAAAATCAAATAGAACAATTCATATAATCATCATGATGGATATAGAAAAAGCATTTAATAATATTCAAAAGTCATCTGTAATAAAGCTAATGATCTAGCAATAGAGGAAACTTTATAATCATAAAAATGACTAGCAATGGGCTTCTACAAATAACAGCATAGTTAATAATGGAACAATAAAAGATATTATATATAAGTTGAATATATAATAAGAAGGCCGGCTGGGCATGGTGGCTCATGTCTGTAATCCTAGCACTCTGAGAGGCTGAGGAGGGAGGATCACTTGAGCTCAAGAGTTCAAGATGAGCCGGAGCAAGAGTGAGACCGTATCTATACTAAAAATAGAAAAGATTAGCCAAGCACGGTGGTGCGCACCTGTAGTCCCTACCTACTCCGGAGGCTGAGACAGGAGGATCGCTTGAGCCCAGAAGTTTGAGGTTGTGAGTCAAGCTGACACTGTGGCACTCTAGCCTGGGCAACAGAGCGAGACTCTATCTCAAAAAAAAAGGAAGGCTTATCAGCACTTATAATCAATATTAATTTTGATGTTCTATGAAATGTAAGACAAAGAAATATAAGAATTTGGAAGAAAGAAATAAAACTGTCATTCTGTAGATGGCATGATCTTTTACACTAAAAATTTATAATCTAAAATATAAGTCAATATGCAATTAAAAGACAATATAGTCAGGTCATTTCACATAAGTTCAATGCACACAAAGCAACCAAGGAGAAGGAGGTCAAAGTGGCGGACTAGAAGCAGCACACCCCAGCTGGTCTCTGGGAGAAGATCAAAACCTGCAAGCAGATGCTTACCTACAGATGGACCCTCTTGGAGAGCATCGTAAATTATCAGAGAACTGACAGGAGATGCTCACAGTGAAGGAGATGGGAATGGGATCATAAGGTACCTGGTGGAGATGCTTACACATGGCGGAGGAATAAAAGAGAGAACCCCGGGGCTCCACGCTCCCTGCGTGGACACTGCCACTTGAGCTGTGAGAGGCACCCATCACCACCACGGACCTCTGTGCTGATCGGGGAACTGTGTGGCGACTGTATAGTGAAGTCGCATCAGAGAGCAGGCTCAGCAGGGTCATGCCGGACTTGGTTCCCAGGTTGCCGCAGCTGGTGCCGCACTGAGCTCTCAGGTCTGGAGCTCCTGGGCTACACAGGGATCAGTTTCCCTGCAGCTTGCCAGGCTGGGGAAGAAGCAGGGAGAGCAGATGCACCTGCATGCCCGTGACTAGTAGTGGGGCACCCCCCACCAACCAGGGAACTCGAGTGGAGCTCAAGGGGTCCCAGGGCAGCATCCTTAGTGGGACCTCTGAGGGGAAAGAGCTCCAGCCATTCAAACTTTCAAATCTGAATTTTCTCATTCGAAAAATTAGGACAAAAAATTCCTACCTCATAGATAAATAAAAAGATTGCCTTAGCTAGAATACTGTGGGTAAGTTTCAGATTAAATATTTAACCAATAATAGCCATTATTGCAGTGGTAGTAGTAGTATTTAATTCCTTCAAAAATCTATCTCTACCAGATCTGGATGACTATTTATTGAACTAACGATATCACTTTCTGGACTCCACTTTGTATCAATATTATCATGAGGAGAGGGAAATGTAGAAATTTGATCAGGGGAGGCAGAAAATTAAAGTGCTACTGACCCACTGAAACAGGTTCACTATGAACCCATTGTTTAATAGAAAAAAATGGAACTGGCCTCAGTGAACATTGCCTAATGGAATAAATACAACTACTTGCAGTGGTGACAAGAGCTAAAATTTATGTTCAATTCACTGAAAGAAACTTCAATTTTCTCTACCCTATGGTCGTGAGTTTCTCATTGAAAACCAGTGAGAATAGAGAAGGGATAAATTGTTCAGCGAGAAGTCAATGAGTCCCAAACTGTGTAAACACACCTAATATAAACTTTAGGTGACATCCAAGACTGGGAAATGACTTCCAGAATCAGTGAGGGAGGCACCGACTTATAAAGGTTAAGATCAAAACAGATTTTTAAAATTGTACTCATCTCTTTCAAATTTGCATACAAGCTACAAGGTACGCTCTAGAATTGAAAAGTGATCGCTGTTGCTAAATGGTCTGTAAATATTAATAGTAACTAGATAAGTATCATTATTTTAATCAGAAGCATTCATTAAACTCACATCTAAATTAGCTGACAGTGATGTTGTGATGTGTATGGTGAACAACACAGCTTAAAATGTAGAGAGCTTTACCCTCCTGGAAAACAAAAATAAAAACAAAAATAAAAAACTGTAACTCTGGCATAAAAGAGAGAAGATATATCTTTAATCAAATCCATCGATAAGGACAACATGTGTAGGTGTATATTATGTTGTAAAACAGAAAACATAAGAAAGGAGCCTTCATTTCCAAAATGATTCTGTATATATGGAAGGTATCTCTTTCATTGTTCTTTTAACTAAGGAGAGTCGTCAGTGCACTCTCCCATCACAAGAAGCTTGATTTAATCCCCATTTAAAAGGTTGCAGTAATTACATACATGTGGCATATTTAGCAAGTATCACCTAGGAACATTTGCAAAAGCCAGAGGAAGTAGCCAGTGTAACGTACATTCAGCATTCCATGAATTTCAGAATTATCAGAATAGAAAGCTCTCTCTATGTATGTACTTATATAATGAGTTTTTATGTGAGTGGTTATCTGTATGATACCATATTTTAACTAATGTGTGAAATAAACAGGACATACTGGCACATATGTGTGTATGTGTGTACTAAAGCATGTGCATGTCTGTATTGCAGTAGAGAGTGAATCGTCATTTTAACTGAGAAAAGGAAATAATTGTTCAGAGCATTCAGAAGTCTGTGCCCTGCACTTAAATATGTCTTTGAGTCAAAGGGCCAAACACCACATATCATTAAAAAAAGCAATGCTTAGAATAATTACTTAAAAATCTTCATGAAATCATAAATTCTTTAAGAATATTCTAATTAGTTATGAAGAATACATATTTCACCTTTCCTGCACATATCAGTTCTCATGTTGTACATTGAAAACATACAGAAAACGTGCAGATGTTTTATAAAGGGACACGCTTTGGTTTAAAATGTTCCTTTTATCCTCAGGTAAAGGAAAGATAGCATCAACCAATCAAAAGAAGAAGCAAGAGCAATTCAAGGAGAGAGTTTTTTTTATTGCTAATTTCCAGGGGGAATTAACCAATTTTCTACATTACGATAGAATCGGCATATTGAGGATTGGACCTACAGATAATGTCAAAGCAGAAGAGGTGCTTTCAGCTTTGTGTGCCTGCTGAATCTTAACTATGAGCGACTGCTGAGCTCCTGTTTGCTCCATGATTTCCGGTCAGGTTGCATCAGATCGGAGCCTGCTGTTTAAGCTATATTTAGGACAGGACCCTAGCAGCTGGCACCACTGAATGAGCCACTCCAAGGTGGTTATTACTATGTATGTAATAACTAAAGAATTCGGAAGAGCTAAGAAAAGCACTTAATCCTGTGTATTCTATTGGCTATTTTGGTAGATTTCAAATCCAACTAAGCAAGAAACGCATGAAAAATAAAAGTATGGTAATTTACACTAAAAATAACATTAGTATTACCATCTGTATGAGAAAAATGCCATATGACTATGTCACTGTAAGAAGAGTCTATTTTTTAAATGCCCACAACATAAAAAGAGTTTGAAAGTTTTTGACTAAGTTTTATAGATTTAAAAGCATATTACTGCAAATAATTTTGAATAATATCTGGCAGAATTAAAAATGTCAAAATACATTTACTTTTACATCTATTGTCTAGAAGAACGAAGACTGTATCTTACTCACCATTGTATCCCTGTAGGACATACCATATCATAGTCACCAATAAATGTTTCTTGAATTTAACATTGTCTATTGACATCTGAAAATATAAAATGAGACCTTTGGAGAATGTCTAAAGAAATTTTAGAACCACTAAAAAAAATGCATTATAATTTGAAAAATCCTGAATACTCAATTTAACTCAATCTTCTATTTTCTATGAAAAAGATTGAAAATGAAAATACAGGATAATCATAAATATTCTATTTCCAATTTCATAGATTAAGATTGAGAAAGAAAAGTAATGACTATATCCTTGCAAGATCTTGTAATATCTATCTGACTCCAGAAAAAACGAGATGCAAGAAGAGCAGTATTATTTTTTGACAGGGTAAACAACTTGGATGTGGTCAATACAGTCATTTGACGTATATATAAATATATATGCATGTATTTATGTTACCAAAGACTTGGTAAACATACTTACATACTTACATATGTTTGTCAACAAATACTTCTGTGTCTACATATATTCGTCACCCAATACTTTTGTAGCTAGCTATCATTATCAGGGTTATCAAATAATTTTGGGATGCAAAATAACATGCTGAAAAGGTTGCTAAGTATTTCCACGTAAGGCGATAAATCAGTTTGTTTTAGGGTCACAATCAAAAGTTGCCGAAACACCAAAATATTCATAGAAGGCCCAAGGAGAGATTCTGGCATTAGAGCTCAATGTGGAACTAAAATGTTGGGCTAAGGGAATGAGGAGGATTAAATGAAGAAATTTCATCAGCACTGAAACTAGGATAAGGTGTCAACCATATTTTATAATATTACGACATTGCAAAGTAGTATTGTTTTTATCATTTTAAATACAAAAAACCATAGAATTTAAAAATATTTCTTTATTTGCCCTTTCCCTAAGATGTAAGTAGAAATTCTCCTGGCCTCCTTCATTCCCCTACTCTATCTGAATGATATACAAGAACTAAATTATATCTGATCAAGAGTTGTTTGGACTTGATCTCTGATGGTAGTCTCAACTTCTAGGTATATGAGTATCTCTGTGACTTTATCCTCAATCTCCCTCCATCCTATTATGCAGACAGTATTACCTGGGTGGGGATATTATAACCTCCATCTAGAGAACTGTATCATAGCACAAACATTTATCTCCCCAGCCATCTGGGGAGGATCTTTTAAGTTGTATAAAGCTAACCTCACACTTGGTTTTACTAAGAAAATTCAGAAATGAACATTTTATATAGCTATATAAACATAAATAAATGCTTCGAGTTAAAGCTTCTCTCTATTGACCTGTCTCTATTTAACACAGACTTAATGGATTCATTTTGCTTCCACTTGATTCTTTCCTATTCATTCTAAATGCTTAATGCAATTGTAGGTCATTATATTGCATTTACTCAATAAGGAAATACTTTTAAATGGGAGTTTATGAAAACATTTTACAGTATTTCAATTGGAGCCACAAAATAACTGCATGCACAACTATTATTTTTAAAAAGACAACTACACAGTAAATAGAAAAGCTATGCTCATATATTTTTCTTCATGTAGATTGCTAAAACTGAAATGTGGACAGTTAAAGAATGTATTATTTGTCCTCTATATTAGATTAAATGTGAAGAATTTGGTTGGCAGACAACAATGAATTCAAACTCATTTATTCTACTGCAGTTTTCAGCAATTCTATATTAACGTGTCCACATTTATTAAAGTATTTTGATTTTACTAGAACTGTATCAGGATAGATAATGCTTTTCAAATTCCAAAGTTGAAGAAAATCATTCTAAAAAAGTATAGCTTTATATTTAATAAATTAGTAAGTATATTTAAATAGTCATGATCAAGATTCTGAAGATATTTAATATGTCTAGCTTCTAACCTGTAAACATATTAGAATGACTCTAATTTATAATTTATGTAGTTTTGCATATAAGTACATAGAATTTGGAAACTCTTGCTAATAAAAAAATAATGAATAAATAGCATAAACAATAAGAACAAAAGGCATTACAGACTGTGCTAAAGTGCTTAGTATCAGGAAGAACACAAGTATCAATTCCAGTTTCTTTATCTTTACATAGGAATTTTCTATATAATCTCTAATATTTTGTACTTAAATGTAAGATATATCAAATTCTTGCTGCTGAATATTTAACCTTCACATGTTTTCAGTATTTGTAAAGAAATAACAAATCTTTCAAAAGATGTTCACCTGTGATAAAGCCAATCATGAAACTGTCCAATTTGGAATCAGTGTGGATCATCTTCCTTTCCCTATCCCTCGAATTCATAGGATGACCCTATTGGTGGTTCCTCTTCTAATTAAAGGAAAAATTTTTTCTAGGCTTTACTCTTTGCTCATTTATCATCATAAAATAACAAGCAATTAAAATAAAAGAAAGCATTAAATGAAAAAGAGCATGGTACCCAAAAAAGGGTAATGTGAGATCAAACTGCTCACTTTTTACAATGGTATATACCAAGCTCTATTGAGATAACTTGCACTGGCACTTAATATAGGTTGAAACCACATTAAAATAACTTTTCTTTTTTTTTGAGACAGGATCAGTACAGTGGCATCATCATAGCTCACTGCCACTTTAAACTCCTGAGCTCAAGTGATCCTTCTGCCTCAGCCTCCCAAGTAGCTAGGACTATAGGCACATGTCACCACTCCTGCTATTTTTTTCTTTTTGTAGAGATGGAGTCTCCCTACGTTGCCAGGCTGGTCTCAAACTCCTGGCCTCAAATGATCCTCCTGCCTTGGCCTCCTTCCTGAGCCACCACACCTGTCCCTTATCCTTAACAATGCATTTAAAATTCAATCAGCCACTGTGATTACTGGAACTTATCCCTGGGATACAATAACATTTCAGCATACACAAATTAATAAATGTGATACACCACAATAAAATAAAGGATAAAAATCATATGATCATCTCACTGATGCACAAAAAGCATTTGACAACATTCAACATCTTTTCATGATAAAACCTTTCAACAAATAAGGTATAGAAGAATGTGGTTGAACATAATAAAGTCTATATGTGACAAGCCCACAGTTAACATCATAACAGCTTACTCAATGGTAATAAGCTGAAAGCGTTTCCTCTAAGTTCAAGGAAAAAAAAAACAACAACAAAAATACAAGAATGCCCACTCCTGCTGCTTCTATTCAACAGAATATTGGAAGTCCTAGCCAGAGCAACTAGGAAGAAAAAGGAATAAAAAAAGGCAACCAAATTGAAAAAGAAGAAGTAAAATAGCCTCCTTTTGCAGATGATGTAATCTTATATAGAAAAACCTTAAAGACTCCACCAAAAACAACAACAAAAAGCTTTTAGAATTAATAAACGAGTTTAGTAAAATGGTAGGATACAAAAGCAATATAAAAAATCAGATGTATTTATATACACTAACGAAAAACTATCTGAAAAAGAAATTAAGGAAACAATCCATTTATAATAGGATGAAAAAGAATAAAACACTCAGGAATAAATTTAACCATGGAGGTAAAATATTTATACACTGAAAAGGGTAAAACATGGATGAAAGAAATTGAAGAAGACACAAATAAATAGAAACATATCCAATGTTCATGGATTTAAGGAAATAATGTTAAAATGTCAATATTATCCAAGGAGATCTATAGATTCAATGGAATATCTAACAAAATTCCAATGGCCCTTTCACAGAAGTAGAAAAACAATCCTAAAATTTGTATGACACTACAAAAGACTCTAAATAGTCAAAGCACTCATGAGCAAAAAGAATGGAACTGGGAGCATCACACTATCTGATTTCAAAACATACTACAAAGCTACAATAATCAAAAGAGTATGCTACTCCCATAAGAACAGATATACAGACCAAGGGAATAGAATAAACAGTCCAGAAATACATTCATGTATTTACACCCAACTGATCTTTGAATAGAGTGCCAAAAACATGCAAGGAGGAAAGAGTTATCTCTTCAACAAATGGTGTTGGGAAAACTGGATACCCACATGAAGAAAAATAGAAGTTGATCCTTATGTTACACCATATGCAAAAATCACTCAAAATGGATTAAAGACTTAAATATAAGATCTGAAAGTGTGAAACTAGTAGAGAAAAACATAGGGAATAAGCTTCTTTATGTTGGTCTGGGCAATGATTTTTTGGCTATGACACTAAAGCACAGGCAACAAAGGCAATAATATACAAGATTGATTTCACCAGCTAAAAAAGTCTACTCAGCAAAAGAAACAATCAATGGATGAAGATGCAAGCAACAGAATGGGAGAAAGTATTTGTAAACCATACATCTGATAAGGGGTTAATTTCCAAAACAGGAACTCAAACAAATCAATAGCAAGAAAACAAATAGCACAGTTAAAAAATGGGCAAAGGTCCTTAGACATTTCTCCAAAGAAGACATACAAATGGCTGACTGATATATAAAAAAATGTTCAGCATCACTAATTATTAGAGAAATACAAGTGAAAACCACAATGAGATATCTGCCAACACCACTAAGAATTGCTATTATCAAAAAGATAAGAGATAGCAAGTGTTGGCAAGAACTTAGAGAAAAGGCAACCCTGAAATACTGTTGGTGGGAATGTAAACTGGTACAGCCATTATCAAAAACAGTATGGAGAGTCCTCAAAAAACTACCATACGATTCATCAGTTCCACTTCTGAGCATATATCCAAAGGAAATGAAATCAGTATGTCACAGAGATATATTTATTGTAGCATTAGTCACAATAGCGAGATATGGAAACAACTTAAATGTCCATTGGTGGATGATTGGATAAAGAAAATGTAGTATACAACATATGTATGTATGTGTGTGTACACACACACACACACACACACACACACACATATACAAGCACTGTAATATTATTCAGCCTGAAAACATAAGGAAATCCTTCCATATCTAACAACATGGATGGATCTGGAGGATATTATGCTAAATGATATAAGCCAGATACAGAAAAACAAATGATCTCATCTATATATAAAATTTAAAGAATCAAGCTTACACAAGTTGAGAGTAGAATAGTGGTTTTTAGGGGCTGGGGAGCAGGGAAAATGGGGAGATGCTGGTCCAAGTGTACAAAGCTTCAATTAGGATGAATAAGTCCTGAAGATCTAATGTATAGCTTGGCGACTATAGTTAATAATACACTTGAAATTTGCTAAGAAAATAAATCTTAAGCATTCTTACCACATACACACACACCAAGGCAACTATGTGAGTTGACAGATATTTTAATTAGCCTGTAGTAATCAATTACAATGTATATGTATACAAAACATAACACTGCACACCTTAAATATATACAGTATTAATGCCACACCTCTATAAAGCTGGATAAAAAAGTCAATCAGCAAAATTTGGAGCAGTGCTATTTGTACAGTACAAAAGGAGCCCACGGCACATATCCATAGAAAATTATTTCCTTAAAAAAATTCTACAGTAACAGAAGGCCAGATATACTTTGACAATTTAGAAACCTTGGTAATCACTTCCAATTCCATTATTATATATGTTTCTCCTCACCACGTTATTTTAGAGACAATATGCTAAAGGTCTAGAGAATGTATGCTTAGTTCAAGATCGATTGCTGGAAAATAGTAGAGCCAGGAGTAGAACCTTAGTTTTTTTAATTAGGTCTAGTGCTCTCACAAATAGTTATTCTCTAGAAAGGTACTTTAACATAACAAGCCAAGAACTGTAACTAAATTAGAAGCATCAACAAAGAAGACTAACAATTTTCAAACTGCTGCATACTGAATAGCAAAGGAGCATTCTGCTGAATACTGCAACCTCCCTTCACATCTAACCAAAATTCAAAGAAAATACTTGCTAGGAAAGCATTTTTCTAACTTTTCTCTAAACTCATTATTCAATATTATTTCTTAGCCTCATGTTTTCCATTAGCTAAGTTATTATTTTGGTGTTGTGTAGATTTAGCACGACTATTTGTGCCACGGTCTTTAGCATTTCTAAGGAATGCTGATAGTCTTTGCTTCCTGATAGCATGCTGTCTATTTTGATATTGATGATAATATTCTATAAACTGTACGAAACCAAACAAGCAATCAAAAATTCAGTAGGTAATATAGATTCACAAGTTGAACATTCACAGAACTTCCCTACCAACAAAGTGTTCTAGAGTCTCTCTAGAACACAGAGGCAAAGATATTTGTCTCAGGATTCAGATCTGAGTTCAAATCTCAGCTGGAATTTAAAAGCTGTGTGAGGTATGGAAAGTTCATAAACAGTCTGTACCTCATTTTTCACATCTTTCAAATGGATATAATATTAATGTCAAACCTATAGTGTTAATTTTAAGTTTAAATAAAATAAAAATATATAAATCTACTGATTCCATCATGTTGCCTGCAGGAATCATACATTATATTAATGCTGAGATTGACGTGATTGTAACTATTCATGGTCTGTGGGGTAAGGCAAGGAGTTCAGTGGTCTCTATGAGAGGCCAGCAGTCTCATTCAGACCCAGAAAATTAACTGACAGAAAACATACAGGGATACCAGCTCTTATTACTGAGAATGAAAAGGTCAGCATCCAATGAGTCAGATACCAAGTCCTGTAAGGTTAAAGAGAGCATCTATTGTAAAGAATGTCTCAAATATTAATTCATTACAATAGCTAACAACATGTTCTTGGGATACCCATCTCCCCTAAATCTCAGTTTCTTCATATCTAAAATGATATTTGCAGTTCACATTCACTAAGGGATATTCTTTGCCAGATGCTATTCAAATATGCAAGCCAACCTCAAGAGTTAAGCTTAATTGTTATTTCTCTTAAGCAGATGAGGAAATGGAAGACAGGGAGGTGACATAAATTGCCCCCAATCACTCAAAAAGCAGGTGATGGAGTATAATTATATAATTGGGTCAATTTTCTTAGACATTTGCCAATTCTTTCTCAATTAGGCCAGCAAGAAAACTACTTCCTAAAGTTTGTCTAAGGATGAAGAGGGATGTAGCATGTAAAATAATAAACTGCAATAAATTTTATTTATTACCATTAATAATATGTTGAAATAAAGAGTTCACAGGATTGGACAGCTCTGTCATAAAGACACAACTTAAATATATTTTTTCTATATAATGAGAAAACAAAAATAAGAGTTAAATCCATTATCAAAGAAATGTATGCTTAAGTGAGTGAATGCCTTAAGAAGCAATAAGATTTTTATATTTATTATATTAATTACCATATCTTTTATATGGGTAAGAAGTTTTCTATCACATATAGCTTCCGTTCCATATTTATGTCACAGAACTTTTCTAAGAATAATGAAATAAAATATCCTTAAAATATTATATTAATATCACTCAAGCTTTTTGGACCATTTTCTTTATCCGATCCTCATTAGAGTTAATTAGCATGAACTTGCACATTTATAAAAATTATTTAGCCTTTTTTGAGCCTGGTTTCTAAATTCTGTAAAATAGAAATCATAATATCTATCCACTTTAAGATGGTTCTAGGCAGCCAATATAATAGTGGATGTGAAAAAAAAATCTTACAAACTGTAAAATTCTTTTTAAAAATAGAGGAATTTAACTATTTTCCTTTTTAGCAAGATGGCTCCAATATAGCTATTTCAAAAACAGAATTCTAGCCCATTTCTCCAATGTAAGAGTTTGCAGTTCAACTCAGTTCTTCCTCTATCTCATTATATAAAGTATATCCCTAGCCAAATTCATCATTTCTTTCATATTAAACCAGCAGCTTCTTTCAATCTGCAGAAAAGTGTAGCAATACAAAAAACAATAAAACTTCAAGGGCATAGTGATTCAGGAAAATCAGAACCCAGATTTTCAGATTCCTAATTCAATCTGCTTCTTGTTATGCTGAAGGTGAATGGATAAGGTCAGACAATATTAGAGAGGCAGTACAACATGATGTTTATAAGTGACGGTTTTGAATTTAAAATAACTGGCTATAAATCCTTGCTGGGTAACTGCTAGCCTATGACCTTAGGAAAGTTAATTAACCTCTTCATGCCTCCATTTTCTTATCTGCTAAATGGAAAAACAATCCTATGTACTTCAAATGGCTACAGTGGTGACTAAACATATTCATTCGTGAGAAATACTTTGACATGTATTACATATTAAATAAATGTGAGATAACATTAAATAATGTTCATAGTTGAACATGTTCATTAATCATCCCATCACTCTTCCGAGTTCTCATTAAATGATAACAGACACAAAAATTCAAATGAGAATTAACATATAGCATCAATTCTCACTTTGAGAGCTGGGTTAGAGACTGTGATAGGATCTTTTACCTTCCTGGGGCTGAAACCTCCAGACTCACACAATATTGATTTACTCAGGTGGAGACACCAGAGAATAAAATAACATACTTCATCAGGATCCACCTCCCTGCCCAACCTGGAAGTTTTGATCAGATAATAGGAAGCAAAGGAGGAAAGTACACTTTGAAAATGTGGGACAGGAGAATGAAGATGCATTGATAGAAATAAGTCACTTTGAAAAGAGGAACTAAGGAAAGTGAA
Source organism: Avahi laniger (assembly GCA_963575035.1). Classification (NCBI taxonomy): domain Eukaryota; kingdom Metazoa; phylum Chordata; class Mammalia; order Primates; family Indriidae; genus Avahi; species Avahi laniger. The sequence continues at coordinate 39,353 of CAUYSK010053207.1, forward strand.
AATCAGATCAGATAAGTCACTCAGCATTCTAAAGAGAGGAGTTACTGAGATGGTAGAAACATAGCCTCTTGGTGTTTATCCAGTTACTCCTCCCTTGAGGGAAGGAGCTGAAATTTCCTCTCCTTTATGGAAAACAAACAAAAACAAAACATGGTGAGAGAATAAACATTCTCAGACCAAACATTTCAGATGGGTTTTTATTATTTAAATCAGATGTAGTAGAAGACCCTGTTTAGAATCTCAGAAAATAAAATTCTGTACTCTACAATGTGTGGGTAATAATGTCTCCCAAATATATCATAGTGCTTAGCACAAGTTTCTTTTGTATTTTTTTTAATATACCAGAACATGTACTTAAGCATTCTATATGTCTTCAGTCTATTGCTGAGAAAGCTGGACTGGATAAACAGTGCTCAAATCTTTTATTAATACACACCCCTTTAAGCAGAAAAAATCTTATTTGTAACCCCAAAATGTAAGTTAACAAAAGATTCTCTGCTTGATAGCGCTCTCATCTCCTCAGCTTGCCCTGGGATACTCCTAAAGAACTCTCATCTCCAAAGAGCATGTTTGAAGACCACTGGACACATGAGCAACAAAGATTCTTTCAGTTATTAAAGTGTTTAATTCTAAGAAGTTTTATCTTCAATACATAGATAGAAAACTTAAGTGAAAAGCATAGCTAGCAGAATCACCTTTTTCAAAACATGACTTTTTAAAAACGTAACAAAAATAGAAAAAGAGCTACATATTTCTAAGAATGCTTTTAGTAAACTTGTGCTTATATGAATTACAGTCATTCCTTCGTATCTGTGGGTTCTATCTACATCTGTGAATTCAACCAATGGTTGATAAAAATATTTGCATAAATAAACTGCATCTCTACTGAACGTGTACGGACTTTTTTCCTTATAATTAATTATTCCCTTAGCAATACAGTATAAAACCTATTTATATAGCATTTACAATAAAGTACTCTAGAGATGATTTAAAGTATGCAAGAGGATGTACATAAGTTATGTGCAAATATATTTATAACCTTTTAATATCAGGGACTCGAGCATCTGTGAATTTTAGCATCTGTTGTGGGTCCTGGAACCAGTTTCCCAGGGATACTGAGGGACTGTACAATCAAAATTTATTCATTATAAAGACAGTTCTATATAAACACATTAAAATACTGTTTTTGAATCTAAATGCTTATCATTTTGCTTCAGTGTAGAGTGTTTTAATAAAACACACCCATATAAAAGCTGTTTTACAAATTTTTTCTTTTAGAGTTTTCATTTGTCAAGTTCTCTGAATGTGAACTATTGTAGTCATTCTGTATTATATTTCTACATATTTCTAAGTCCTCATAACAAAATTTAAGATTATATATGCATATATATGTTTACAGATCTGTGTATTAAAAGATCTTCCGTCAAGTATCACTTTGTCGTCACACATTATATAATAATATATATCAATCCAGTGTTTTGTAATGACAGCTCTGGCTGTTTTCTTTTTTCTGTGTCTCTGTTCTTCCTGCTTCTTTAAAATACACACTATTGAGAAGAAGTAAAGCTATCAGAATACCCACTTTATATTAGCACTCAGAGTACACAGTAAAGTAGAATAAAGAAATTGGCAAAGGATAAGAGTTTGACAGGGTTTTTTCTGTTCTTTGCTATTTTTCCTGGGCACATGCAGATGTCTGTTTAAGAATGGGTGCAGTGTTCAGCCTGAGGTTTGCCAACAATGCGGACTTAGAAGGTAGAAGAAAGAGAGTCATCAATGAGCATAGTAATGGCAGGAAATGGTTCAAAAGACAGCCCTGTGTTGCATACAGAAATATCCCACAAACCTAAAAGTAACTTGAGTAATCATGAATTATAAAATGTAGGTTTACAATTTTGGCAGAGTGCGCATACTTGAAAAAAAAATCACAGCTGAATAATATAGTTATGCGAAAGCTTTTGGAAGCTTATCTTTATAACTAGGATATCATTCATCCATTTATTTTCATTTATAATATCAACAAATATTTATAGCATGTTAATCGTGTGCCAGACACTATACTAGGAACTACAGATAAAATATTAGGGAAGGTACCTTGGTTACGCTCTCACAGAACTTCATCCTACACATGCAGTTAAACAAACAAATCTAAGTAAGAATGATGTGTCCCATAAAATATTTTCTCGAGGAAGCTGTGTGGTGTGCCGGAGAGACTAGGAGCTTTGGAGTCAGATAATTGCTTTTAGGATTCTCACTCAGACACGTGCTAGTTTAGTTATCTTAGAGAAATGATTTAATCTCTAAGAAACTGTTTCATTAACTGAACAAGAGCTACACCTGCTTTCTAGTGTTACCTCAAGTATTAAATGAAACAGCGAAAATGAAAGACATCAGACCTGGCACAATGTAGATATTTGATATGTTATACTGGATACTGGTTCTCCGAAATTTTTAATAACAGAAGCAGAGATTAATGAGTTCCTGACCTTTTACCTCAATTATTCACAGAGAAATTCTATGGGCCATTCCAAAGTCATTACTGCAGTTAGGGTAAATACTTTGATCCTCCTTGTGTGTGTATGTGTGTATGTGTGTGTGTGCATGTGTGTTTGTGTGTATGTATTGTTATTCCAAGATAATAACTTTTATTCTTTCCCTTTATAATTTTTTGCTTTAATTTATCCTACACATAAGGAGAAATTGACCTATAAGAAGGAATACTAAAAAACAGAGTTGATCTTCAATATTTGCAGATCCTGTGATTTAGCAATTTGCCTAGTGGCTAAAATTTATTTGTGACTCCCAGATCAATTCTTTCAGTGCTTTGGGGTCATTTGCTGATGTAGAGGAGAAAAAATATAATGCTATCTTTTCCCCAATTACTATTAATACAAGGTTCATGTCTGAAACTCCTAAAACAAAAGACAGATTAACAAGACTAAAGATTGCAAATTTATTTAGCCAAAGTTTTACGTGACACAAGAGCCTTCAGAAATTTTGTCCAAAAGATCCAGAGAAAACTGTGTATTTCTATGCTTAGGTATGATAAAGAATGGACAGTTGTGTGAAATTACGGTTGGACAAAAAGTAGTATGGCTTAATGGTAATGAATTGAGGGGAATTTAATGAGACCAGTTTGGTTTGTTCAGATTCTTCTTGATCTCTGAGTATAGGGCAAGATCTGTCTCGAATAAGGGGCTTGTGACCTACTTTCAGAATTCCTTTGTGACTATGTTTCAGGGAAGGAAGGCAGGAGAAGGTCAGAGTGACCTTGCTTCTCTATTGCCATGGTGCTATGTTTGGGGGTAGCATGTTCTGATCCCAACACTGACATATGCAGAGTGGAAAAAAATTGAATTGCCCAACTCCCACCTTTCCACCTGGTGTCAAATTAAACCATGCTCTGTCTTGTTGTTTTGTTCTCATACAACAATGATCAGAAGATGGAGATTACCAGGGGCAGTGTAGTGCCAGGAGCTCCTTCTCTGGGGCCAAGTGTAGAGTTTGAACTCCAAACATGGCACCTGTGAGTAGGGCAGCCACACACAAGTCACTTAACACTTCTGAACCATGTTTACCAGGATGAGTTATTTTCTTGATTTAAAATTATAATCTATGTGATATGTGTGTGTATGTGCATGTGTGTCTGTGTAGAAATAAGAGATAGATGATTGATTAATAGATGATAGATAAATTAGATAGGTAGATAGATAGATTATGGAAAAATGAGAGATGATTGACAATAAATAGATGTACAAATTTCTCCTAGAAGCAATATTCAGTATTTGCTATTTTAGTTGTGGCAACTTCACAGAATATAACTACCATGAAAAATAGAATTAATTGTATTTTAAAATTATTCTTCAAACATTATTTTCAATTTTGTGTGCTATTAAAGCAACTACTAAATAATAAACTACTTCAAAAAGTAACTGAAATATTTTAGTTAATTTCATTCTGTAACAGAAAAAGGCATTAATTTTCATGTTAGATGACAATGAGCTTCATTCAGAAGACAGAAAAGTTTATCTTCCATTATAAAGTGATTAAATTTCTCCCTACTTATGACATAGTAAAGGGATTTAGAATGCATTTGTTATTTCTATGGACAAATTCTTAAAATTATGACATGGTGGTGGGAAAATTTAATGTTCCAATTTTGTGAAAACAAGAATTATCAGACTATGTCACATTCCAACTACTTAAGTAATCAAAATCATAAACGAACTTACAATGTATGTAAAACATCCTCCATAGCCTGTCATGATATATTTTGTGGAACTAGATACAATTCACATTATGCTTATATTTAGGTTGATTACAGATAACTACAACTGTATAATTAGATATAACCAATGTGTTTTTTTAAAAAACCCATTCTTTGAAATCAAATATTATAAGATATGCAATTAGGTTTCTATGATTTAAAGAATAAACTTTCTATATCTGAAATACAGTTGGACACAATATTCTTACCTTAGCCTTTATGGTAAACTTAAGTTCTAAGTTACTTAAGATTGTTATCTCGAGGAATAGATTCCGAAAAATAAACCATGAAAATTTAAAAGTCTTTCTGTGTTAGGCATGAGGCTCTTTCAGTAAAGTTCCCAAGGAGATCGGTCAGGCAATGCAAATTGCAGTTATAATTTTAAAGCATCCCAGAGATATGCTAAGCAAAATTATATGCTCAGAACTTATGTTCATATACATTATCATCTATTTTAAAGGAATTGATGGAAGAAAAGAAATTTCAATGCTCAAAGTGGCCCGCCAACCTGAAATCTTGTTTTTCTTTTTCTTCTATCTCAAATAACTAATTTATGATGTTCATTAAAACATGTGTTGTATATATAAATGCTTATTTTAAAATAAGAGAAAATGTATCAATGTGTATCCTGTTATTTTTTGGATGTTCACCTAAAATAAATTGGCATTTTCTTCAAAGAACACTTTGTGATAGTGCCTGACCTTGATTTTACTAACTCATATTTTCAGAGGCCTGCAAGTAAGTGTAAACAGCTAAAATAATCACATTGAAAGGGGTAAGAATCATAATCACAATATAATTCTTACTCTGCAACAATATGATTTCTATAAAAAGACATAAAAGTAAAGAGGCAGATATCTGAATAAAATTACATAAGTCTCTCAGAGGTCATGTAACCTGAGTACATCTGGGGTTCCTTTTCTTTCATATGGATGCAAATTGTTCAGGGATCAGAGAGACTTATTTCTTTTCTGAACTCAACCATAAAAATAGAACTCTATGGATATCAATGCAGATAGAACTTGACATTGTTTAAAATAACATGAGCTAAGTTTCTAGCTCTGTGGATTTGTCACAGAATTGGACAAAATGAAAGAGAGAAGGAAGTATCTTGATATTAAATAAGGCTAAGATATTTTTAAGGGTAAGTTCAGCATTAGAAATTCTAGCATCATTAATAGTAGAAATAACTAAAAATCAGCTTATTTGAACTCTGCTGCCAGGTTATTTCTACTATGCTACTGTATTTCTTCGAAATGGATTTGAAGCACAATTACAAATTTTATACATATATTAGCATTTCATTATAGAAGAGTTCATTATTATATGCATCGAAATACACTTTGGGTCAAATCATGTGCCTTAAAACTCAACCTCCAACAAAAATATTTTACAAATAAGATGATAAGCTTATAAGGTTAGCATTCAATTTATATCCTCGACAAAGAATTGCAGTATTATTCCATTTTTCAGAATAATAAATTAGTAAAATATCAAAGACAATGCAAAAAAATACTATGCTTTTATAAAACCAGAGCACATAAAGTATGCTATGGTAGACAGAATAATGGCCCCCACCAAGAAGTTCATGGCCAAATCACAGATTCACAATATGCAATCTTACATGATAAAAAGAATTTTGCAGATGTGATTATATTGATAATCTTAAAATGGGGCAATTATTCTGGATTATCCAGGAAGACTAAATGTAATCACTAGGCTCCTTAAAAGATAAAAGAAGAAATCAGAACAGTCAGAACCAGAGAGCTAGGAATGTCAAAAGGACTTGATCCAACTTTGCTAGCTTGGAAAATGGTAGAATGGAACCATGAGACAAGGAGTGCAGATGAACTCTAAAACCTGAAAAAGGGAAGAGAGCAGATTCTCCCTTAGGGCGGCTAGAAGGAAAACAACCCTGCCAACATCTTGAATTTAACCAAGTGAGCTCTCTTTCAGACTTCAGACTTCCAAAATTATAAAAGGAGAGAGAGTGTATGTGTGTGATTACTTCAGGAGTAACAGAACTGTTTTGTTTCTTGATTTTATTTGTAATTATATGTCAGTATATGTTTGTTAAATCTCATAGAAATCTACACAAAAAATACTCAATTTTACTATCAGTAAATAAAAAAGTTTTCAAAAAGTCAGCTTTTTCTAATTTTGGATATATATTTCACATTTGTATTTAAAATTTGTGTGATTTTCCTTTCTTGTTTCCCATGTATATTATTTTATTCTATAATTATTCTCAAAAAACAAATCAATGTATTCTTTTCTTCTTAAAATACCTTTGAAATATTTTCATTGATTTGATCTAAATCTTGTGTGTGATGTTTAATACTCTTTTGAAAAATAAAGTAAATTATAATTCAATTATTTATTTCTTATATAAAATATTTGAGTTCTGACAAATATAAATGGGAAGATGATGTCAAATTGCCAAAAAACCTTCAGTAGATATCTCAGAATAATCACAACTCAGGAATAGTAATAAACTACTTAATAACTCAACATTCATAGAATTCATCCTCTTTGGAACTCAATAAAAAATTACTAGACATGCAAAGAAGCAGAAAGATAGAGCACAAAGAAAATTCAGTCAGTCAAAACACCAGAAATGACAGAGACAATGAAATTAACATACAAGTATATAAAATAAATTGCAAATATATTCAAAATTTAAAGGAAATGCAAACAAAATAATTCACAGGGTAGACTTAGTAGTAGTTTAGACACTGCAGAAGAAAATATATGTGAATTTCAAGACATACCAACTGACTATTCCAAACAAAATCACAGAGGATAAAAAGGTTGATAAAATGAACAAAGGCAGAATAATCTATAGGGCCATACCAAATAAAGTAATATATGTGTAATTTAAGTCATAGGAGATAAAAGAGAGGTGCACACAAAGCATTTGAAAAAATAAGGGCCATTTCCAGATTTATTAAAAAATATAAACTCACAGAATTAAGAAAT